>JAJJMC010029998.1:1066164-1079213 GCA_023531435.1 Papaver californicum
CCCCCCCCCCCCCCCAAAAAAAAAAAAAGACAAATATAAAAACCGAGACGAGGTGAGAAAGAATCATGACCATTGATTAATGAACTGAATATCATCCATCCTCAAACTCTTACTCTTTTTCATCCTTCATTAAAATCTCATAAAAAAAAAGAAAACTATGAAATACATATTTACTAAGTATAAGAGGAGGAAGCAAAAAAAAAAATCTCATTTGATTTACATAAGAATGCCCAAATGTTATCAGTTTACCATAATCAAATGGTTATAAACCCGACCGACCCCGCTCGGTTCCGAGTCGAACCGATTTGGTTATAGGTAATTATCAATCTTGAAACAAATGAAACCAAGCTTATTGGTTTCTATTTTGGTTTAGTAAAAAAATGGACTGGACCGTACTATATGGAGCCATAATTTTTACACTTCAATCACATTCTTATCTAGTTGTATGCCTCACGCATAAGTGATGTAGGTTATATTTAGTTAGATGTCATTGTCCTCTTTCTTGGATATATAAAAAGGTGCATCACATTATTTGGTTTGTAACATTTTATGTTCATCAATAAACTGTTTTCTTATTTTTTATTATGGTATCATCTTCTATTGTGAATCAATATTAGTAGTGATTGATTCTATCTTAGTTTAAGTATTAAGCTCTCCAACAAAGTTTTTGATCTAATTTTCTTTACGTTCTTTATCAATATCATTTACTTTCAATTTGATTATGTTTATTTTCTTTCTTCATTCTGGTTCTTCAATGCTGCACTAAAAGTACAAATCTATCGTGTTCCTCTTAATTAGATCTTCAATATCATCCAATCAAGCTTAAAGAAGATAACTACTAAACCTGGAAATCTCTAGTTCTTCAATTACTAAATAAATTCAAGGTTGTTGACTTTTTTGATGGACTTATTCCTTGTCCACCAATGTATCTTACTCATGGTTATCATACAAATAATGTCATCAATTATTTGTATACGACTTGGCACAATGATGATACTACTCTAACTACCTGGTTATAATCTCTAATAAAATTTCATCCAGAATTGGTTAAAAAAAACTCACATCTACTGATTCTGGGCATTTCTATTTTTCTTCATTGTTTTGCTCATAACTTCTTCGTACGAACTCCGAGTGACCTTTCTTTGAGTGTTGGCTTCGTATTGTATTCGTTTACAAGATGATGATAATAAATAATGTATTTGAACAAGTTCTATTTTTTATTTGTCCCTTTTTCACTTGTAGAACTTGACTTCCTTGTTCATTTCATGTGGCAATGAACTCCTTTCTTATTCTTTGGTTGAATCAACTTCAAAACTTCTAAATAACTCAAAAGCAAACAAAATCAAAGCATAATGATATAAAAACTAACAAGAAAGCAATGAATTGGAGTACCAAACTAGTTCAAATAATGCACATTTCAAAGTTCTACCAAAACTCAAAATATCCTTTGAGTTCGCCAACCACCTTTTCTAGTTCGCGAACTGTGCAATTTGAATATTTCCCAGTTAAC
Source organism: Papaver californicum (assembly GCA_023531435.1). Lineage (NCBI taxonomy): Eukaryota > Viridiplantae > Streptophyta > Magnoliopsida > Ranunculales > Papaveraceae > Papaver > Papaver californicum. The sequence continues at coordinate 1,067,675 of JAJJMC010029998.1, forward strand.
ATCCAACTTACCTTAGATTTTACGAACTATGCATTTTGGGATGTTTTCTATTGATATCAAAATTTGCCTATAATTTGCGAACTATGCAATCTAAGGCAAATTTTGTTGAACCCGAGAAAATAATTGATTTACGAACCTTGTTTTCTGTTTGCAAACTGTGGGGAAATCGGTAGTTACTGAACTACAATTTGCTTGATGGTTCACATACCATATTGGTTAACTCGTGAGCTACTTTATGCACGGTCCTTAATTGACAAATATATGTGTGCACATTTTTTATTTATATTACAAGGTAAACTTCTCGCACGCTTAATGATTTACTTTCTTGGTACTATGATATTGTGGGTAAGTTAATTCTTTTCCTAATCAACTAGAAGCTAAATTTAGACCTATTTTTCTTTTGAACGTACTTGGTTTCCATTCTTACGGCTTCTATCAAAGAAAATAAATTTATTGTTACAATGTTCTAATTAAGGAAAAAAGTTTTTCTTGGGACCAAAGTAAAAAGCTATTCTAAGAAATAAAAGATTACATAGGATCAAATTAATTCGTAAACAAGGAAACTAGTTCACAAACTTGCAGTGAATGCAAGTAATAGTTTATTGGACTTTAAGCGACACAACCTTATTCATAATTATAAATAGAGGACTCCCTACAACTAAGATTCGCAATCCCTATGCGGTGTGCATCTTGTTTCCGCAAGAGTCGTCCTCTATAAATCTATGTTTCCTCGAGAAAAATAATTAGGTTACGACTTTGAAAACTTCACTTGGGTTTTGTGAAGCCCGGTGACACTATATTTTACTGGTAGATTTTTGTTATCCGGAATCTTATTTTGATCATTGTAGTTCTTGTTAATTCTGGAGGTATGTCTCTTCTGTTATACAACGATTCAAGAACCATCGATCATGAAATAAGATTAATATAAACTACAAGGAGTTATTTGTCTCTGACCTTGTAGTTCCACAAGATTACGATCTAAACTTGTTTTAGATAAATTTTTTTAGATATAATCAATTAAGCATCTTTATAACTTTTGAAGAGATCAAGCCCTAATAATTTGAGGTTTTCTTGATATCTTCTTTACCTGCAGATCCCTCAAAGCAAATATATTCCCATTATCTTGATTGAAAAATATTTGAAGGAAATCAAATAGATGTATTGTTGGAGGAAGGATAAAATTAGTCTTCACGAACGACTATGGAGCAACTCCTATGTCTGTAAAGCACTCGACTAGGGGAATCAAGTGTGTAGGGTCTTACGAGATCCAAGAGATGTAAGGAGCATAACTGCAGCTGAATAGATTGGATGGTATATTCGGTCTCAACTACACTCCAGTCCAAATACTGATAGTAAGATAGTGTCTCTATCGGCTGAATACAGTGTGGCGTTCAAACTGGACAAAGTCCCAGGGTTTTTCATCTAGATTGCAGTTTTCCTCGTTAGCAAAATTTATGGTGTCTTATATTATTTTCTTTCAGTATTATATTATTTATCTTTATAATTTAAATATCACAAGTTGTACGTTAATCAACCTAGATAGTTTCTAGCTAGGTACTTACATTTTGTCCAGTTTTAGTCTTTGGTTTAACATTTATCCAATGTTAGGCTTGGTACCTGGACTGAACGTTGACCGTAATTGACCAGAATTAATTAATTTTATAAAATAAATAAAAGGGAGGATAAGGCGATGAAAAATGGTGTAGATTTAGGGGTTTTATTTGGAACCTTTGATTTAATGATTTTGTTAACGGGTTAGATAAAATAACAGAAAAATTATTGATTTTATTAAATTAAAATTAGACTTAACCTGGTCAACGCAGGTCAACGTCCAGTCCAGGTACCAAGCCCTAACATTGGACAAATGTTAGACCAAAGACTAAAACTGGACAAAATGTAAGTACCAAACGTCAATTAACCCTAATAGTAAAGATCTTATAGGACTTTGTCATGTTGAATTTTGATCTTGAAATATAGATCATACAAGTCTTTTTCTTGCTTAAATTTGGATCTTGAAAGTTCACGTACATACTAGGTTGACCTTGTATTTATAACCAGGAATAACAATCTTGTTTGTTATAAATCTAAATGTATTAATTGTACAAAGATTTTCATACAGGTTTACGAACGAAAAAGTTGGTGGTGTACTAGGTATCCTATCCTTTTTAGATTTTCCTAAATTTGACGGGATTTGAGTAATCCTTGGGAATTAATATTAGCTTCCCTAAATCTGACGATATATACTAGTTGTCCTTGGGAGTTGGGGGTTACCTCCCTAAACCCATGTGAGGCTCCCAACGTGTGAGTGTTTTATTTTTCATCACGAGTTGATGGTTGCCTCATATGTGATTGACGTGATACGAGTTATCCTTGGAAGTTGATGGTTTCCTCCCTAAACCCACGTGGGGCTCTTATTGTGTGGGTGGTTGTTATTCATCACGAGTTGATGATGCCTCATATGTAATTGACGGGATACAAGTTATCCATATGAGTTGTTATTTTCCTCCCTAAACCCATATTAGAGCCCTACGTGGTGTATCGTATGATGAATTATGACCTTATTTTATCCCTTTGGGAACGTACGCAGTCGCTTGGCGGTCCAACACATATGATAAAAATATAACATTTGGTATTGTTTTCTTCATTCGAATTCTTCATGAATTTTCCACAACTCGTGGTTTACTAAATAATTCTGCTGGGTCTTTGATGTGATTTTTTAATATGAAGTTAGTTCAAGTTGTATACTTTGAACTTTAATATGAAAAATGTAAAAAAAATGATTTATTTATTTTTTATCCAATGAATTTGGATTGAGTAAGTCGAGATCTGACTTATATGTATATGTGATATTCCGATATTTACAATTTGGATTTTTGGAAAATTCTAAGCACAAAATTCGGAGCATTACAGTTTAGAAACTTCATTTACGTAATAGTTTTCTATTATGTACCGCAGTTAAGTAACTTGTTGCGTAAAAAAAGAGTTTCAAAACCCTCTCAACATGGTTTTGAAATCAATACTAGTTCGAAACCATTACTCATGGTTTCAAAAATAATTTGGTGGAATCTTTTTCTTTGACACTCTTCTTACAAAACATATTTTCTTACTGGAATTAAACCACCAATTCTCTTGTATAAAAACCTAATCCTTTGACACCTATGATTATATAATGAATTAGCCTCCACCTAATATAAATCTAACCATTTCACTTTGGGATATGTATTGTTCATACTAGATACCTCCTTGTAGAGTATTCCAGTGATTGATTTATTCTTGAGTTTTGCTCCTTGGATAGTCAATTTTCAATTCTTTGATCTTTAGTGTTTGCAACCTATGATGACGATGGATATGAACCCAACGGTCTAAAACCTAAACTTGGTGAAGTGAATTTTGTAATATTAAGATACCCTTTATCATATAAACTTGACAATTTTCCAGACTTGATATACCAATATTTATAAGGTTCAACCAAGCCATGCTCCAACGATTACTTTTTTGATAGTGGGCATAAACGCGCTGATGTTATTTCAATTGTATCCTACCTAAACGCATATTAGGCCACTACTCTGCACGATATTTGAAGTTCAAAAATAAAACTCGGAAATCTAAAAAAGGCAATTAATAATTTAAGTGCATGTTTCTTTTCAATGTCAAAATAAGAGTATTGTTTTTTATTTACTGGAGTATTTTAAAATTTAGACAACTGAGATTATGCTCATGTTGGTGGTTGTTGTTCGGAGAAAGGTATAGAGAATAACAAAGATGATGGTGATGGTGGCCGTTGTAAGAGAGCGGCAAAGAATGTACAAATATGAATATGATGAGGTAGTGTAATAAGGATAGGTAGGTCGGGGAAATAAGAGGTGTTTTATGGTTTCGCAACCTAAAAGATAAAATAATATAAGGCAGATACTTGAGGGTTTCAACTTAATATAAGTACATATATGTGATAATTTTAGTTGTTAATACTACGCCAAGTGTCTATCGGAGATCTACATATTTAATTCAGTCGGTTGTGAGAGACTATTTAATATCTTAATCGATCTAACTAGTTATTTAATTTTGGAAACTGATCCAAACTGATTGTTTTACTCGTATCCTTTAGGTACAATTTGGTTAATTTTTTTGCAACCATGTACTTCGCCATTGACATCTTCCAAGTATGTTATATTGTAAAACTTAGTTTAATGCTCTTGTATAAAAAACTTTTAATCCACTTTCATTAGGTTGAAAGATATTTGCATTAGTGGTGTTTTAATCATATAAGAACCAAAATAACTCGGTGAATAACAAATATGATTAGATTCTTTTAACATATTTATAATCCAAAGAGAACTAGTATATATATATATATATATATGAGGACATACCTGCGAGATTAACTATTGGAGTTATTGGACTTGATTAAAGAAGAGGGATAAGTTTATTATAGTGATAAGCGACCAAATACATCTATGGTGGTGTTGTAGAACTTGAAGAAACATTAACAATGTTGTCATTAGGTTTTTCCCCTTGCTTCTTCAGATAACCAACAATCTGGTAGCATAGACTTATTTTGTGGCATATTTTTCCATAATGGTCACATGAAGGTCATGCATTACGTTGTGTGCTCCCTTATAATTATTACGCGTATGTGGTGGAGATTGTAATCTAGTTGCAATGACTTGTGATGCAATTAAGATATTGAATAAATTGTTGTCATTTTTTTTGATGAACAAGAAAATAGATCCCCGAAAAACAAAAAAAAAAGGTGACACAAGAAAAGTATCATTTTTAACCGTAACAAAATCTATCATGAAATCCTTGTAAGAACTCTAAAACTTGGTATTTATTTAGTCGATCAATTACTTTGTGTTTTGTTACCACAATAACATGCTTCAGCTAATTTCACAACACCGACTTCATCCCATAGAATGTAGAAATATTATAATATGTTTGTTTCGGTAGAACAATATCACGTTTAAATAAAATATTTTAGGCATTTAAAAATAAAAAGAAAATGAATAATTAGGATCAATCCAAATATCTCCAGCGTTTTCAAAATAAGCAATGAATTGTTTAATTTCTGCTTAACAAAGTTAAGTATTTAGAAACAACCAAATCACTAACACATTACTAAGCAAAAAGTTTAATAGCAACTTTAGGCCCTGGTTTAGAGATTTGCTATTGACAAAGTCATATTTAGTCTTTGTGTACATCCTTTTGTTGTTCTTTCTTTTTTCGTTCTTGGGTTTTCATAATAATTTTTTTATTTTATTTTCATATAAAAAAATAATAATTGTCCATCGTTAACCTGGCCAATTTGAGGCTTACCTGTTTTATTTAAGACCTACCCAATTTTGTTCACAACTAGAGAGTAGGATAAGGGTGTCTAATTTTGGTCAAAAATATTAAACTATCCTCTATTGGTTAATTAACCCTGATATTAAAATCAAAATAGAAATAAAAAATTCTTTACCTTTTATAATATTTTCCAAATCTATTAAAATCCTAAAACAAAAACAAACTTTCCAAATTCTAAAAACCTTAAACCAACTTTTTCTACATATACTCGGATCTCCCATCCCTTTGATCTATAAGGTAAATCTCTATAAACCCATTCTTCTAATAGAATTTTTGATTGATCTACACGGTTAAATCTTAATTTTCGTGAATCAAAATCCTGAAAAATTACCAGAATCGGTTGATGTGGATATATAGTGTCCACTGATTTTGGTTATGTTCTTTATGGACATAAAAAACATGTAACACAATTTGTGGATACGATAAATCCACATCGGCCGATTTTTTTTCATATTCCTCGTAAATAAATAACCTTGATGGAATCGTTGGATACGAAAGATAATATCCACCGATTCTATTTTTTTATTTATTTTTACTTTTTTCAGATAACAATCGGTGGATAAGACACATGCATATCCGTCGATTTATGTTCATATTCCTCCTTAACAAATATCATATCCAGAATCGTTGGATACGACAGATCATATCCACTGATTCTATTGTTTCATTATTATTATTTTTACTTTACTCATATAAGAATCGGTGGATATGATCTGTCGTATCTAACAATTCTGGATACATTAAAAAGAATAGTTTTATCAGTAGATAGGAATCGATGGATACATATATGTCTTATCCAACGATTCTTATTTACTGATTTCTTTTGTTGCCTTTTATGGTTAGAATCGGTGGATAAATATTGTCTTATCCACCGATTATATTGTGTTTATTTTAGGATTTACTGATTTTGTTGTTAATTGCATTAGTAATTGTTGATTTCTAGAGCTAGTAGTTGTTGTTGTCAATTGGTAACAATTAATAGCACCAGTAGTGATATAGATAATCTTTGTTTTTGATTTTTTTTGATTTTTTTTTTTATCTTTGGTCATACTTATATTTGTTCTTCAATTTATTCTTTGTAGACATGGATAACAATTACAAGAGGAGTGCCAATTATATATTTTTCCATGACTGTGATATACATAGCTAGAAAACCAAAGAAGATTGTGTGAACCCAATATAAGTTTGCTTTTGGAAGAGAGACAAGGTTAGGCAAGCCATAAACCTACTTGGTCAGCTCGCTTTGAAGAATCTTGAAGAGGTTATTAGTGTTGCAACAACCAAAAGAGAATCTATATATTTGTGAAGATAATTTGGTCCAATATTCCATCTAGATGATCCCCAGATAATGATGTTGTTGATAATGGTGGTGCTGCTAATGCTGGGGAAGATGATGATGCTGATGTAAATAGTGATGACAATACTACTGTTGATTATGATAACTGAGAAGGTGCTGAAAATAATTTAGTTCATGGATGTTTATTTATATCGAAAACAATATTGTATGCTTCTTTTTTAAGGATTTGTTAGGTTTGGTCTGTAATGACTATAAGGTTTAATTGGTTTTATGAATGTATGAACTATAAGGTTGTAATTGGTAGCTATTTCTAAATAAAAAAAGAGAGGTTACAATCGGTGTATATATCCCTGCCTATTAGCCGATTCCCTCCAGCTTATGTGTTACTTTTCCATGCATATGGTCAAACTTCGTTCAACGACTAGTTTTTTCTGAAAATATAGTTGTTGGCCCTTCATGTATATAAATAGGATAACCCATACTCCATCATATACTACTTCATTCAAAGAAATCATTTTCCATTCATTCACTACATCATTAAAAGAAATCCTACTACAATAGCTAATCCATCGTCATCACCTTTCAAGTTAATTGTTGATATGGAAGAAGAGATACTCAAAAGAAACAAAAAAATTAACAACCAAATCAAACAAATGAAAATAGATGCGCGATGTTAAAATAGAGACCCAAGGGGTTAGAAATTTTTACATCGTGTTAGATCTCCCCGAAGAGGGCCGACCTGATATTCTATTTTGGAATCTTGTTAATACATGTACTTTCATGCCCAAGTGGGATGGTAAGAACAAGAAACCACAACAACTATATGAGGATGAATATGTTTCTTTTCACACATTAGCGGTTAGAAAATTGTACTATAAGTACAACGAGTTTCTAGCTGGACACAAAGGGGCATGTCTGCAACGCAAAATGAATATATCAAATGGAGAGGAGAACCGTTTAGTCATTTCGAAGATGCATCAGTAATTGAATCTCGTACCGAAAAATAAAGAGAGTTTCATTTTATACAATTTACTAGTGTAAGCAAGTTCTTTTTATTTATGGAGAGTGTCCAATACGAGATTACGGATCATCATGATTGTGACAACCATTCTTCACTTTAGAAACTTATATACACCATTTAGTCTACACACTATAATATTAAACGGGCAATCATGTTGTAGACTCTCGACGTCCTCTTCACATACGGTTTGTCCTTTGCCTGTGACTTTCAATCTTACCACTTCTCTTGCAAACAATTTCTAAACGGTCACGCCTCGAACGATGTCCTAAGAACAATGCATATTTGATTTCTATGCCTTTGTTCAAAAACCATTATTTTGCATCGTCCTTGTTTTCCCATACCAAATCAGTGTAGTAGTGGGCAAAAGTATCAGGTCCAACAGAGATACGAGCTCCGGTTGGTCGTCACCGAGCGCTTGAACAATCTATAATATATACCAAAAATTTAGGCCAACACAATCGGCGGATAAGGAACAATCTTATCGACCGATTTGTAATAATCGGCCTTTATGAACATATTTATCCATCGATTCCACCTGGTCATGTTTTTTGGAGAAAAATAATCAAGTTTATAGTCGGCACACGTAAACTGAGTTGTGTACCGATTCTAGCCTTCAACAAAGCGCAGTTTTTCTGGCTACTTTTTCGATTACAATCGATGCACAGAGCAACATAAATCGGCCGATTGTATACTTGGTATGTTTTGAATAAATATCCAAGTGATATAATCGTTCGATATGGAGTCCATAACATCCGATATTTCACCTACCAATACCCCCAAATCCGAACACAATCGGATGTTTTTCATCATCATATCAACCGATTGTTGTTCATAATATGGGATAATAATCTAATCGGAGGGTGTGGAGTCATCGTACCCGTCGATTCTGGATAATTGGTCCGCTAGAAAAATATTAAAAATTTCTAAAAATTTCTAAAATTTCTATTTTTTTGGCGATTATAAGCTAGAACTACATGTTTCGAGATCCTTAGCACGTATATCTGACGGTTGCAAACATTACGATCTTCATTTTCCCGATTTGATTCTTTATTTACTTTAGTAAAATCCTCAACTATGCTTTGGTTTACATGTTTTTGTTCATCCAATAAATAACCCAAATCGATAGGATCGAAAGCACGATAATCTGATTGGCGATATATATGTAGATGCACCCACTTCTTCATCACCACTAGAATATACGTTAACACTACAAAATTTTATTTTTTCTACCAAAATCACAAACCCTAGTTTTCCTGAAGTTGTTGTTGTTCTTCTTCAAACTTTCAAAAAAAACTCTACCATAATTCTTACCATCTAACACGAACTATAATCCAATTTCAAACACCAATAATTTAACTACCAATTGAGTTAATTAATATTATTTAATCATGGGTAAATTATCCATTAACAAAAACATTTATATAAGGGGTCTTTGATTTTTCCTTCATGATGATCTTATTTTAAGTTATTGGGTAGACCTTATATAAAATGGGTAGGCCTCAATTTAGCAAGGATCGGTAAACAGAGTTATAAAGCACTACTGACATATTATGACGCCGGTATCTTAGCTCTCTACCGTGTACACAAATTGCTCAGATCCACCCATTGCCTGTCACAATTGAACTCAAGTGACTTCTTAGCCTCGATAACAATTTTTTTTTTATTTAGCATCGTCTTTTGTGTCACTAATTCAAGATACAACCTATTCGTAAAATATTTTTTTTTAGGGTTTCTCCTCTAGCTCTAATAGAGACAAGAATTTCTATACATGATCCGTGCACAAGTTAGCAATTCGACAATAATATTTCAGATCAACAAAAATGTACATATTATCCGACTAGGGGAAATAAAAATTTGGCCAACTATCCGATCAATTATGCACGATGCGAAAGAATATGGAACTGTGTAAATTCGTGTTCAATGCGTTTCACATTTCTAAATTCGGTCCAAAAAATTCCACAAAATATATAATAAGTCATTTATAAAAAATCTATACCCAGTTACCTCTAAAGTGAAAGTGCCTTATACATCATTTTTATTTGACTTTAGGATAACAAAGAGGTCTCCTTTCCTCACTCCATGTGCAACTAACATATATGCACCATCCATAGGTGGTCAATTAAATAAAAACTTAAGGATAGTTTTATAAATTTGCTTTGACTACATAACCCTCGTATTGTATGTTAGAGCAATTTCAGTGGGCATTGTTTTTTTTACCAATATGCCAAACCAGGTGGATAGGCAAACTCATTTTTGGACAGTGGGAAATTGGCTAAACGAGGCAAGTTGAACTGATCGAGATATGCTGAGACGAGACTCGTCTAACTCTGAGCCAAGCGGCTCAACATACCTCGATAACAGTCGAATCTTATTAAATAAATCCAACGGCTATAATTCCACCCTAACTATTTATGATATTTGTAATTGAATTAGAGAGCAGTAATCAATTAAGAAACTACTACTTTTATTTCACATTGAATTAAAATTTAACAACGTTTTTTCTGGAGTAGCATGCCTCCTTTTTAACATCTCATACGTACAATCAAAAAATATTTCAGGATTGCGTAATGAGCTTCATAAGCAAAACTTGTCCTTTTCCATCTTCGCCATTCTTCTCGAGCTCGCAATACAACTTCAGCATTGGTTTCACCCCTTAATCGATATCGATTGACAACCCAAACTAAAGCTATAAATTCTTCCACTTGTCTTCTTATAGTTTGATATCGAAAAAACAACCTAGCTACATTACGGTTATTCAGGTTAGCGGTTTCAGTGCAAAAGTTCTCATAGATTCTGCTCCAGTAACTCATACTCACTAAATCATTTTTCGTCGTTCTCCATTCCTTACCGGATAGCATGCAACAAAGTTTCTACATAGAGATAGATCTTCATCAATGGTAAACTCTGCCAGATTAATATATTATTGAGCCATATGGGTGTAAAATAACTTGGAGAAGGTGTGATTTTGGAAATGAAAGTACTTGAGTTTATAGAACTATTTTATAACTGTTATATGGAACTAGCCGTTGTCGGCTCAACCTAGGCCGATCGTCTCAGTTTGCAACGACAACATCTATATAATTTATAATTTCGATCAAAGTCATTCATCTAGGTTTAATCAAACGGCTATTTATGATTTTAGCAATAAACTAATTCAATTACAAATTTTTAATTAAATATACTTTGATTTCAAAAGGAATGAACAAGCTTAACTTAACCAAAATTAAAATTAGATTAAATTAACTAAAATTAGATTAAAACATCAATCTTCGTTACATTAATTTAATATACTACGTTCTTTTACAAGATATAAACTAGGGCAGTAAAAACTTAAATTAAATAAACACTTCAGTAAAAATCTCTGACAATCTTGGACCTCCTGTTTATTTTCATTTGACGGATCTTCCATTTAGATGCACCCTTGAGAAGATTTTCCTCGTTTTTTGTGAACAGTCCTACGGTTTACTTTCAAATTTTTTTTTCCTTCAATTTTCTTGCCTTGAACTGATCTTTTTCCAATAGCTGCAGATTTGACTTGGTTAACATCTAAAACTTGAAGACCTCTTTGTTTTTTCTCATTCTCAATTTTCTTATAACAATCACAAATCTTATTCATAGCATCTTCGAGTATGACTCTAGATGGGTTGCAATTTTTGTCATGTTTTTCTGATTATTATTTTTTTGAACAAAAGTTAAGAAGAAGAGTTTGAGATGGAAAGATTAAGATTGAAGTGAAAGTAGAAGATTTTTTGAGTGAAGAAGGTGTGATTTTGGAGTTGAAAATGTTTGAATATATAGGGAAGAGAATCAGAGTCGTTGGATTATAGCCGCTGAGGTTCGACAGTTGTCGAATCATGTTGAGCAGACGATCGACTTAA
>JAJJMC010029998.1:1079223-1128688 GCA_023531435.1 Papaver californicum
TGAGGTTCGACAGTTGTCGAATCATGTTGAGCAGACGATCGACTTAACTTGCGCTTCAATGGACCCCCCCCCCCCCAAACAAAAAAATATACTAATTTCCCTCCCCCCACCCCCACTCAAACAAAAAAATATACTAATTTGGCAATCCATTTTTTAGGTTTACCATCCCAATGTGGGATGCCAATTAACTTGCGTCTCAATAGGAACCCCCTCCCAACCCAATCTCCTAAAATTGATATTTGACAATCTATTTTTTAAGTTTACTCATCCCATTATGGAATGATAATTGATAAATTAAACAATATACCCATTCTACTAACTTTACTCTTAGTATAGGTTAAAATAGATTTGCTCCATTTCCTTCGGCCGCAACTCTATTGTTCTCCGTCTTTCTTCTTATTCTCTCAAATCTTCTCAATATAATCATATTACTAGTGAGTCATGTACGAACGAAAAGGTTAATTAGGTCTGTGATGGAAGAAGTATCCATGAACTGATGAAGAGATATTGTGATCGGAGTATATACTTTTAATTTAAATAACAAAAGCTTTGATTTGAACATTAATTTAAGACAGTATGATCTTCTCCATCTTCCTTTTAATTTTTAAGTTTGAAGTTTTTCTTTGATCTTCCCTGAAAAGTGAATTAATATACGACGAATTCCGTGCGCCATCCGAATATTTCAGGACATACTGCTCAGTTTGACAAGAAAATACAAGCACTGACTGTATGTCTGTATCTGAGTAGATGTACAACTACGCCTATGATACAAAAAAAAAACAAAAAAACTACGCCTGTATGCTAAAGAAAAGTACACCCAAGTAGCTGAGCATGAAAGTCAGTGCAGAAATACATGACTAAAAAATGACCTAAAAAGCAAAAAGAAAATCTAAAAGCAGGAATAAACTAGGTCACTCGACGTGTTAGTCTTTGATTTGATATTCACAAAAAACTTTTTCATATCCGTATAGACTTGCGTGGAAAAAGAAAGATATGGAAAAAATGAAGAAAATGAAAACAACTTTTTATCTTCATTGCAACACCTGTCCGGCTGTCCCTTTAGCATTTTTAATTTCAATTTTTTTTCAAATTCTCTCTCTGCCACGTGTACATAGGCAAACAGCAGCCACTTAAACTAGATTCTCTATTTCTCTGCTGTGCATTTATTGGTCCACACGAGTAAATGAGATCTACTTAAAAAATCTAGACAGAGTTTTAATATTACAGATAGACGGTTGTGATTTTGTCTGATGAACTTTTTCACTTGACCTTTTTGGATGTGGGACCCAGGTTCAGAATACATGGAGGTGAAAGTTTGCTCTGGTGATGCTGTTATTTGTGGGTGAGAGTTGAGTACTTTCAAGTCATATTCTGTCCCACTGACACCATGTATTTTTGGACTTTGACGATTTATTGGATCCCCCTTCAGCGAGTTGAAAGCTAAATCGGAAATCTCGTGTTATACTACTCGGCAAATAAATGGGGAATGTGGTCTCTGCTATTGTGATCTGGAAGATGATTCCCATAAAACTCATGGAATCAAACTCTTTCTTCCTTTTACAAAATCAGACACTTCAAAGTGAATTCATGTCGATAGAATCTCAAAATTAGGTAATGGGATTTTGTGTTACTGCCACATTCTTATAGTACTGTGATAGACGTAATCATACTCGTACAATACTAGTTTTATGGATTATTTACAAGGGGGTTCACCTGTGAAACGGCTAGCTGTTTGAAGCATTTCTGATCTCGTCCAAGATGCAGAAGGACTATGCGTTGGACATATAAAAATATATTTTATCCGTTCCATCTTAGACGAGGATTTATAATTTTTTTAGTTCTAAAATATCTGAGAGTTTTTATATTTGTTTATAAAACTATCAACAACACCCTTAAATTTTATCTTAAAACTATAAGTTTTTTTTTATCATAGTAATAACAATCAATGATTGAAGACTTTTTTTATAAACACAAATAGAAAAAAATTAGTTTTTTTTTCTTAATCTACGTGAAAACTTCAAAACCCTCATCTAAAGTGAAACTAAGGAAGTACGTTTTTAGAGTTTTGTAAAAAACGTTTAATGATTATATGGTATTAGAGATATATGAGTGTTTTTGATCCCTAGTTATATGGATAAAAAACATATATAAATTTTTTAATCTCTAATTATATGCATAAAGTTCGAATCAATGGCCTCAATTAGGATTCACAGTTGAGTTCTCTACAAGTAGAGAACTCAGTGTGAAGTGTGAGTAAGGCCATGTTTTTGGCTCATGTGACTCCTTCGTGAATCTCCATAAAAGTTAGTTAAATGATTGCTATAGTTATATATTGTAATGATAAATTTGCTATAGTTCTCTGTACACATGGAGATAAATTTTAAAAATTAAAAAAGAAAGAAAAAACGAGATCAAAACCTAAATGATAGTGTAAAAGATCGAAAAAAAAAGAGAAAAAAAGATATATAAAGTTGTTTCTGAGTAAAACGAAATTAGGGGTAAAAGGAGAAAACGGTGGAGTAGGCTGATGCTAGTCATAGCAATTCGTTTAAACCCTAAACATTTGTACTGTATAAGTACTTTAAGATTCGAGAGATCAATCTGTACAAAATTGGCCTAAACCAAGGAATGCTCGTTCTAATTTTGCTTCGGTCACAAAAGAAGGAGAAGGGTTGATCTGTAGGGAGGGAAGAAGAGAAGGTATTGAGACCAATGGAATTGAATGCCAGTGATGGGATGTGTTGAATTGCTATGAATATGAAAATCAGATTATTTTGCATAAGTATGAGTTTTCTGGTATTCTTCTCAGATGATTTTTTTTTCTCTTTGTCGATAGGTCGAAGAGCCTATTTATAGCAGTGGAAGTTAACACATTGATCTCGTAAGTGGTGGCAGTTGCAGAGAAGTGGAAGAGTAGGGAAGTGGAATCGTGGTGAAACCAGTTCCGCTCTGTTAGGGAGACTTGGTGGTTGTAAGACCACTACTCCATTTACTCCTTCAACTGCCGACACGACTTATTTACTTTCTCATCGTGAATTCATTGCTACACCGCACGTGTTGTAGGCCGCCAGACCAAAACCCTAGTGAATATCCCCCTATGATATAATTGATGTCTCGAGCATGGTTAAGTCTATTTTATAGACGTGCATTATCTGGTCAATTGTTGACATAACAAATTGTTAGTCTTAGCATAATGGTGAGTCTAACATGCTTTTTAGTGGTGAGTCGGGCATGCTGACTCATTGGTAGATGCAACATTAAATATCAGCTAAGAGAAGCAATAATGTTTAATATACCATAAACATAGAGAGTCTGATTGGTATTGACATTAGTAGTTGTGGCATATCATCGTGTCAGCTGAGGCAACAATGATGTTCGGATGATCTGGTAGACATGGATCTGATGGGATTGCTGGATCAAGCAAATACCAATATATATATATATATATATATGAAACTCGGTTGAGTATCAGTTAGAATAAATGCTAGTGTTAGCAGTACTTGCAAAATATTTGGTTTCGTGCTACTGTCAAATGGTTTGAGTAGCAAAGTAGAGAAACTAGAATATAAACTTTGGCAGAAGAACCAATTAAAATATTGATGGTAAGACTATTCAGACATCGGTAGCAAGACCACTTGTATTGGTAGCAGGACCAATTAAATTATCAGTAGCAGGACCAATTAAATTATGCTCCTTAATTGATTAAATAATAAAACCCTGATGTGGTAGATGGGCCAATGACAAAGGGACTGACCAAAATTGGTGGTAGCAAAGGCTGATGGTAGCGGGATCTAATTAAAATAGTGTCAAAATATTAGGTAGTAAAACCTAATTATGGTAGAAGAGGGACGTGATGGAGGGACCGACCAAGATGGTAAGAGAAGGATCGACCAAGGTGATAAGAGGACCGACCAAGGTGGTAGAACACGGGCTGGTAGTGGCGGGACCATCCAAGGTTGCTTAATATATCATATGGAATGTGCTGGAGTGAGCTTTTGTCTAAAAAAATACGGCACATTTAAATTGTTAGCCCAACACGACATATAGCACGCTAGAGACGTCTCTTCATATGATGTGCTGGACTGTGTCGCCCCGTTTTACACCTCTAGCTAAACCCAACTTGCACGATCCGTTGTACAACACTAAATATAAACCACTAGGAATCCAACGTAGGATCTTGTGCATGCAATACCGCTCCCATTGTATCCAACTTATCTACTTCATGCTTTTGGAAAGTAAAGGTAGACATCAGACTTTCGCCACTGACTATAATGCCTCTCAATTAGTAACAAAATAAAAAAAAAAGTTAGCTCACTAGGTCCATAAGATGGAGCTGATTGATTTGTTATTGTGTCAAAAGCTGTGTTGATAAAAAATATCTTATAGATCCTGTTTTTTAATACCAAAATATATCCCGCATATATATCGTATATGTACTGGTTCATAGCATTCAGTTCAGGATTCACTGTAGGCCTTAAAAGATTTATCATTCTAGATCTAGGGTTTAAATGTATGTCACGTAAAGATATAAAAAAATGGTGTTAAAAAGCCGGGGGTTCCTAGCACGGGAATAATCCTGCTCTTATTTGCAGAAATTTAGGTGTAGTTTGCAGACAGTTCTCGCGTCGACAAAAGATACGACGTTATCAGAATATCATCCAATGATAAAAAGAAGTAGAAAAAAATCGGCGAGGATTTGAAAAAGGTTGGGGTTATTGCTGACTAGGACGTGGGAGTCCATCCAGCTCTCTTTTTGTGATGTGAGTCATTTAAGATCCGCAAAGCCACAAGAACTTGTGGCTCAGAAATTTTCTTCTATTTGACGTGGCGTCCACCGAAGCTCATTAAACACACAAGTAAAAATCATTTCCAAACTCACCTCAAAATTATCTCAACGCAGAAAAATAAACGACTACTCCAAAACCACTTTATCAAATCCCAAACTGAAACAAAATCCTAGTAAAGCTCGAGATTATCGAACTCACTATTTTTAGAGAGAGAGAGGAAAGAAAATCTAGCGAGAGAGAGACAGATAAAACACAGAAAGAAATGTCAGAAGCCCATAAAGATCCGGCTATTAAGCTATTTGGAAAGACAATTCTTCCTTTACCTTTATGCAGCAGCGAGAATTCAGTCATATCCTTAGATAGAGGAGGAAATCATGAGTTTTCTAATCAAGATTTTGAGAACTCACCGGAGAATTTCAGGGATAATAATGAAATACTTGTACAAGATAAGGTATAAAAATCTATAGACTAACTTGTTATTTTTTTTTATAGTTAATGGGAATTTTGAGTTTAGATTTGAAAATCTATTAAGAGCCCATTATTCATTGACCTGAAATGAATAATGGGTTGATATTACTTTTGCTGTTTAATTTTGTATGTTCCTGTACTATGATTGATTTTGTTCCTTACTATTTTAGTGTTTCAGTTGTTAGTTTTTGCTTCCCTTTTTCGAAGGAACTTCTCTATTTTGGGGATTGTTGACATGAAATTATAGTGTCCTTCTTTTAGTATAAAATTTAGTTCAGCTGTACTTCAATTCTGGGTAAAATATTTCCTTTTATTTTTCCTCTTTTATAATTAAAAGATTTTTGTTTCAATTTCAGTAGAATTTTCTTCTTTAGAGTTCAGAGTTTTTGAGGTCCACTACCTTAAAAGATGTTTTGAGTGGTTGAGGGTTGTGAGATCTTTTTAGTGGTTCAGTTTTTGTTTGATGTTTTTAGTGGCTCAGTTTTGTTGTAGAAAAATCTCCATGTGTTGTGTTCCTATAGATCTCTAGGGACTGAAGTTTGTTCATATAATCATATTAACCTACAATTCTTCGTTTCCTGATTTGCTATTGAGTGACTACTTCAAAATAATAAATCAATTTTAGTATTTCTATTGAATTTTAATTGACTATAATTGAGTGAGAATGAGTATGTGTCTTGACTTAGATTTGATTAGAATTTCTCAAGTCTTGTTTATGTATAGGTAAAGTTACTTGGTGTTTTCAAGTAGACCCTTTGTTTGATTATGTGTCTACTAAGAAATCAAAGTTTAAAGATCTTGGTACACCTAACTACGGAGAATTAAACATGAAGTTTTCCATGATTTCATAGAGTTACCCATACATAGTTGAATACACTTTCTTTTATTCGCCGCTAATCATAGTTTTTGTTTATAATTTTCAGAATTCAGAAGTAAGAGAACCTACTGAAGCTAACGAGAAAGATGGAGCATCAGCTATGGCTCTTGAAGAACTAACAATTCCTAGTACGTCCTCTGGAATGAATGACAACCCTAAAACACCATCATCTGACAAAGAAACTGCACTACAGAATACGGAAGAAGAAAATAGCGAAACTAGTGCCTCACAAGATAAGACTCTAAAGAAGCCTGACAAAATTCTTCCATGTCCTCGCTGTAATAGTATGGACACAAAGTTTTGTTACTACAACAATTACAATGTCAACCAACCACGACACTTCTGCAAGAACTGCCAAAGATACTGGACAGCTGGTGGAACCATGAGAAATGTTCCAGTTGGTGCTGGACGTAGAAAGAACAAGAATTCTGCTTCCCATTACAGACAGTTGTCTGTTTCTGAGGCCATTCATACAGCTAATACTAATATACATGATGGGATTCAACATCCAGCGTTTAAACGCAATGGAACGGTTCTCACCTTTGGATCAGATAGTCCCTTATGTGAGTCCATGGCTTCGGGCTTGAGCCTAGCGGACCAAACAATGTTAAAGAATGGGTTTCACCGGCCAGAAGATCAAAAAATTCCGGATTCTTGTGGAGGAACAAATGAAGAAGAGAACTCAAGCAGATTTTCTTCAACTGCTTCCAATTCTACTCAGGGAAGTAGAGTTGGGTTGCACGAACCAGTGATGCCAAATTGTCACGGTTTCACTCCACCAATGGCATGCTTTCCAGGGTCTCCTTGGGGCTATCCATGGAACTCAGCTCAGTGGAATTCAGCAGTACCTCCCCCCGGTTTTTGTGCTTCAAGCTTTCCCATACCATTTTATCCTGCAGCTCCTTATTGGGGTTGTGCAGTTCCAGGAAATTGGAGCCTTCCTTGGTTAGCTCCATCATCTTCTTCACCTGTTTCAGGAGGTCCACCTCCACCGAGATATAGTACTACATTAGGAAAGCATTCAAGAGAAGGTGACGTTGCTAAACAAAATGTTCCAGTAAATGAAGATAAACCAGCACAGAGTACTTCATCAGAGAGAAGTCTTTGGATTCCAAAGACTTTGAGGATTGACGATCCTGGTGAAGCTGCAAGGAGTTCCATATGGGCCACACTAGGGATTAAAAACGACATAGCTGATTCGATCAGCGGAGGAAGTCTCTTTAAGGCCTTCCAATCGAAGGCTGGTGAAAAGAATCACGTAACGGAAACCTCGCAGGTGTTGCAAGCAAACCCTGCAGCCTTGTCTCGGTCACTAAACTTCCAGGAAATCTCATAATGGGTGTTGCAGGAAACTTTTTAGAAAATGTTTCATAGCAGTGCATATGTAGTTTCCATGTAATATGTCTATCCATCAGATACATTCCACGACATCCCATTTCACAATAGAAGACGAGGTTGAAAATCTTGTTTCCGTGGTGTGGAATTACTATTACTACAGAGTAGCTTAATTTAGATGTTTTCCTGTTTCGTTTTTTGACCTTAAAACTAGATGGTTTGCTTGCTCAGGTTGAGTTCATGTACATATGAATATATGGATTAGTGAGAGATTCTTAGCTCTACCAATTTCTCAGATGTACTAAAATAAATTTGTGAATTAAATCAGGAATTTCTTCATGTTTCCTGTGTTTGAAACTTTTCTTCACATGGTGGCGAGTGAGAGAGGGCATTATTTCTCACCCTACCTTACGCAGTTGAAACCAATACCTTGGTGAACCTGTTTATACATTTGTTTCAGTATTGGCAAACAAAATTAAGATATGGATACCACCAGTTTACATTGCCTTTCTAACTACTAAAAAAAAACTTTGATTCCTAAAGACAACAACTTCCATAGTGGGACGTTATGTTGCAGACTTGCAGTATATCACGTCCAAATTCCACTGAGATATCGCATGCTGTATTCACAATAACAACCAATAACAAACAAATCACAATGGAATGTGGATCTTTGATATCTTTTGTACTCAAAATTATGAATCTTGTCTAGAGGTTGGGAAGATCCAAGAGAGCTTTTGCTTGGTTTAGATTAGGTCCGGGTCCGGGTAATAGAAGTCATTCTTTACAGCTTTCTTTGGAACAATCTAAGGAGACATTACTATGGGAAACATACTTCAAATGGAGCAAAAATTAAAATGGCAAGCTCATGTAGGTCCTCTCTTGTTGAAGATAAACTTGAATTCTACCATTAAATCCAGAATATCCTTTTCTTTTCTTTTCTTTTTCCCAAGTGGCACAGAAAAAAGGTGTAAAAAGCTGTGAAAAAAAGTTGTTGCTTCATGAAGTGCATAAAGTTTTCTTATTCTTCTTTTTCAAAAACTATGAAAATTCCTCAAGGAAAAGTTGAAGTAACTCTAGTCGATTCCACCGTACAATTAAGCGTGTTAAATCATTTTTTTTTCTAAAAGCTTTTTTCTTTTTTGTAAAAAAAATCTACTACCTACAAACCTCGGATAACTACCTTTGGTACAACCATCAAGTGTCCGACCAACTCAACTGATATGATACTTGGTACTAATATATTCATGTTAGGTGGACATGTTAATCTAACAACGACAAATGATTCGTAGAAACTTATTAGTGATGAATGCACCCACGTTCTCTCTTTATTTTGATAGTGATATATAGATAACAGTTTTTAGTCCTTAATGATATTCATTACAGAATTACTGCATTTGTGACTCAGATGGGATTGAAACATTCAGATATTTTGATGCCGTTATCATTAATGGGAGGCCAAATTTATATATCGTAGTAAGTTGAGTTGAGTTCTTTATGGGTCCCCACGCATGTGGTTCACAAAAACTTCTTCTTTTTCTTTTCATGTCTTTTTTGGCTTTCTTTTTCATTCTCTTTTTCTTTGCCTCTCCTTTAATGTTCTTTTCCATTTATACTGAAATCAAATTGAGTTACTTCATATTTGCATTTATAAACTTGATTTTTAGTGCTGCTAAAGCTCAAGGCATGTTAATATACCAATCAAAATTAAAGTGCTTCGATCATGATTAACGACAATTTTTAGCTCTAATTCTCTTGTTATTGGAGTATTAGTGTTATTCTACTGTGTTTATAAATTTTTAGACACCTTCTCATGAAGCTTTACTAAAGGAGCGGTATGATCTGCACCCAGGAGAGGATAGCTTTTTTGTTTTTGTTTTTTCATTTCTCTTTTTTGGTCTTTCTCCCTCCCTGCTCTCAAGATTGTGAAGCTTTGAAGTGGAAATCCTCAAGTGAAAACCATAGACTACTCTCATTTGGATGTTTGTTTATTTCTTCTAAAGTCAAAATCCACTAGACATTATCTTATCCTCTCTTTGACTTCTTTTGCTTTACATGCACTTTCATTCGAAATGGTATTATGTACAAGTGGTCAAAAATCATCTTACAAGAATTCTTCATGGATCAACATCATGTTTCTGCAAACTAAAATAAAATGGTCTAAAGAATCAGCCAGTTATAGACAAGTGTAAGAAACCCATCATTACTGCTAAATAAATCAAGACACTAGTTGATTAATGATTATGGATGGTGTTCTATATATATATATATATCCTCAATGAGTCCTGTGTTTGTTCAACTAGAATTGTGTTTACCTCAAATTGTATGGTATAGATATCTAGTAGAGCATTCAAGTGGCCTAGTTGAGTGAAAACTTCTTCAAAAAGTGGTGGAGAAAAGATTTTTTTAGTCATGAAATAACAAAGAAGGTATGCTTTTCTCAAAGCAAGGAAAAGGTATTTTGTTTGTTCTTTTGTTTGGGAAATACCAGTGCACCACTAGATTAGAAGATAATATATACTATAACAAAAAAAAAAAAAAAAAGTTATGTTCCTTTTTCCTTTTTCCTAATTTTTATCAACACTACATTTTTTTGTTCTAGATCAAGTAAAAAATCAATGTCTTCGCAAATTGATCGACATAAATATTTAGAAGTTAAAGAAGGTTCATGTTCTTTAATTTAATGAACCATTAACACTTTTAGCGAGTATTTTGTATGGTTATAAGTCAAGGTTTTCAACTACTTAAGTTGAATGCACGTCAAGGTCATAGTAAACAATTTTGTTGGACAATGTTTTATAATTGAATTTCCGCAGAAGTTCTTTTTCTTTCTTTTTTTTCAAGTTGGTTGGTTAGCACCGTTAGCAGTGCTTGTAGTTTTCAGTGTTTAAAGTTCAAACCATAACATTTGCATTTTTATTTTTATTTTGAAATGCTATTTGGTTTGAGCGAGATAATTCATCTCTGTAACCATAAAAATCTCCCTGGTTGTGGTTTATGTCATTGGTAGCTAAAAATAATAAACATGTAACCAATAGTGTCAACAGTTTGGTGGGAAATTTTGTTGGATGCAATTTCATCTTAGATATAGGTGTTCCCGCTACATCATGTTCGTCTCAATCTTGCAGCTTCTATTTTCTTTTCCAATTTGATGTCTAATTAATTGACTATTTGAATTGCAAGGCTATTAAACTACTTCTCTTCAAGTAGTATTTCATTCTGCGGTTAGCATTTAGGCTATTTAGCCTGTTGCCAAGTTGTTTAGTGGTGGGACAAACGTGTTATGCTTTGCCTTTGATTTCATTTCTGGACCATTTAAAGATTGCGCTTAGAGACTAAAAAATGTCGACACCAAATTCCTTGGGCCTCCCATGACGTCTGTCCATAAAACCTCACATCTATTTATTCTAGAGCTTAGAGCATCCACGGTCATCTGCTAAAAAAAGCCAACATCGAAAGAAAGAAAAAAAAAGTAGTGTGGAAAAATAAAAGTTGTAGAAGTGCAAAAAGCTAAGTTGGGTAGCTAAATCTGGCTACTAAATTGGCTTTTGCGAAATACAGCGGGACGGATATTACAAGTCCATCTAGTCGCACATAGTTATAAACTGCTTCTAAGTTCAGATGCATATATAATGTCCGCCCAAATTTCAAAAGCATTTAATATCAGCGTCTGACCCATGCGAAGGTTTAGAGAACGTTTCAGCAAAGGTAATTTATACACGTGTCTGTGTTCGAACGTATTTAAAACCTACGTTTTAATGAAGAAACTAATCTCTACCCTTTTCATCTATCTTTAAATATTTAACTAATCTCTACCCTTTTCTTCTATCTTTAAATATTTTCTCTCCTTATTAATTTCAGTAAAATATTTTTTATCCTTATTAATTTCAGTTCATAATTCTTCTTCTTGTGTGTTCCGCAATTAGGATTTGGAATTTAACATAGTGAGAAGAATAAAAGAATAAAAGGGGTGAAAGGTAAATTTCTAAAGAATTTGAAATCAATTAAACCTCTTTCAATTCTTATCAAGTTGATAGGATTTTTCTGCAAGCAAATGGGTTTTTATTAAAAAAATTTCTTCCAAATAATGAGAGCAGAAGCAAAAATCAGATGAACCGTCAATGTAAATCAGCTATAACATTAACTTTCTTCGAAATCACAGCTTAGGATTAAAGTACGTTCGTTGGTAGACATAATTATTATTTACGCCTCGTGTCAAGCGACATTTAAATGTGCGTTTGATTGAAACATACTTTCTTAAACCTACCTCTTCAATGGACGTTAGTACAATATGCGCCTAGATTTGACTATCTAGTTTACCAGTGTGGAAATTGTTTAAATGCTAAAGTTAAAAGCTAAATATAGCTTAATTAGCTTTTTTAGATTTTCCAGTTTCATAACTGTGGATGCTTTTGGACCGAAAAGTCTCACTAAGTAATCTCAATTCATATATGCCAGATGAAGGTGGCGAGTTCAAGAATGATTTGGTTATTTCCCCCCATATTAACTACTGGTCAGCTTGACTAGACTTAAATTAATATTGCTTTCTCTATAATATGTGTAAAGTAGATGAATCCCTAAAGAAATCTTTTCGTATATAACCAAAATCATGTGTTAATTGTTGAATGTAGTTTCTTTTTTTAATTGTTGAATCTTGAATTTTATTAATTGCGTATGAATAATCAGACTGTATATCATTTAGACTAGCAAACTTAGGAAATAAAGCAAATATAACGCGTTGTCAAAAATATAAATCTTGTTGTCTAGGGCTATGATATTGTTGCAACAATTTCAAAAGTTTAAATTAAAGAGGAATCCATTATTTTCATATTGGTGTGGATACTTGTGCAAGACCAAACAATCACATTTCTTCATAATTTTAGATCAGTGTGCCTCAAAGTGGTACAAACCGATACCACCCTTATCAATCAATACACAAGGTTTTAAAATCATGATATGAATTAATTTTGATCTTTTTAATATCGAATCGCATATTGAATCATGAATCGGAGATTACAATCAATTTATATATATGTATATAATAAAATTTGCTAAGTATTCATTATATCTTACTATTTAGTGAGTTTTAAGTGAGAGTATGATGGTTTAATAAGTTTTATAAAGTATATCCATAATGTATGTGATTTAAGTCCATGAAACCGGAGTGGTTCAATGGATAGGTCGTCTGTCTAGTACCTAAAGGTCAAATAGTCGAATCATGGTAGGTATTTTTGAGCTAAAAAATAAAAAATAAAAAAGAATAAGTTTTGAATCATTTTTTGGCTCATAATAACTCGGTAGGAGTCAAAATAAAATTTATAATTTTTATCAGATTCAGTTTACATATGCGAGTTTACTTCAAATATAAAACCTGTAAGGTAAATCGTAAGAGTCTCAAAACTATGTCGATATGTTACAAACTCGATCCCTATAAATTAAGGATATTGTGACAACACTGATACAAATTCATATCGGACGATATAAGAAACCATGATTGGTAATAGTTCACTATTATGTTACTCTTTTCGTGCCAGTTGCACGTGCAATGACATATGTAACTGCCCAAATCTTAGAATTCTGCTATCGAAGAAGTGGCAAATAAGTAGTTGCTTCAAGATAATCTAACTATCTTAAAGTTAAGAACAATGTAAATAATAAACATATAATCTCATGCAAAGTACCAAGTCAACAAACACACAAGTTTTTACGTGGTTCGATATTAAAACCTACACACAACGGTTGAACGATAGTTTATTACGATTTGATCAAATATTACAAGTGTGAGGTGGCGTTAATTTCTAGAACAAAGTGATTTAGGTAAGAATCAGACAAAATAGTTTCTCTACCTTGTTATTAAAAATATTTTTCAACCCCTATTTTAACATATGAGTTCTCCTTTTATAGCCGAATGATGTCTTTTTCATACACTGCTATCACTAAGAATATGTCATGTACCTACATGACTGGACTTGGACTTAGTCAGAAGCATTTTAACTTTCTTATCTTTAATTTATTTAAGTAAGGTTAAAGTAAGAAAATGTAAGGGAATTAATGATAGGGTTATTCTCGGGAATTATGTCCAACGGTTAGATGCATTGTTAGCTAAGTTAGTTACTAAATAAGGGTAACTATTGTATGAAGAACTTAATAAAGTTTTGAATGAAATCAAATTAGGCTCATCTTCTGTTGAAGAGAGGAGGTACTATTGAGTGAGTTTACTGTCCCCTGTTTTGATTCAGGCGAGTTTCATCTGAGTTTAGAATAATTGGTATCAGATTCGCGTCCTGAGTACCTGAATCATGCCAGGAGGAGGTGATAAAGCACCCACAGTAAAGGAGGTTACTTCTATATAGCAAAATCATTCGGATCGGTTGGATTCTTTGGAGAACGAGTTACATAAGATTCAGACTCAGTTAAATGCTGAAGCAGATTTGAAGAGGTCTACAAATCTTTATGTTGCTAATCAATTCACGGCGTTGTTTAAGCATTTGTGGGTGGATCCAAATCTGGATTCTGGTAGTCAATTCACTGATTTATCTCACACTCCTAGTGGTTCTTCAAATACTGTTAATAATAATCAATTGAGAGATCTTCTTCACCATTCAAGCAATTTCCCTCGCCAACCTAAAATTGATTTTCCAAGGTTTGATGGTTCTAACCCTCGGGGTTGGGTTCAAAAATATCAGTGTTATTTTCGATTACATACGGTGCAAGAGAGTAAAGGAGTAGATCCCATTCATTTGGATGGTCATGCTGAAACATGGTTTCTGGACTATTAAGAAGGTAAGTTTTCTATTGAATGAGATAATTTTGTTTAATATTTGTTGTCGGTTTGAGGATGTAGCTTTTGATAATTATGTTGCAGCTTCAATAAGTTATCTCAAACTACCTCTTTAGAATAATATTATGAAAGATAAAAATCTTTGAAAGCTTTCATGAAGGTTAGAAACAAAGACCTCTCAGATGAGTATTTCACCTTGAGTTTCATTAGTGGTTTAAAGGATGACATCCTTAATGTTGTTCAAATGTTTAAGCCCACTTCTGATATTGATGCCTTTTACCTTTCCTGAATACAACAAGCTTCTGTTGATTTCCAATCAAAAAAATCTAAACCATTTTTAAGACTTTTTATCCCATCTACATCCCAATATTATTCATCTCCTACACCTTCAAGACCTTCTTTACCACCACTTACTTCCATTCCTAAACCTTCTTACTCAAACTTTAAGCCTATCATTATTCATCCAACTACACCAACAAAAATAACTCCATATATTAGGAAGATCACTCCCGTCCAGATGAAAGACAGAAGAGACAAGGGTCTCTGTTCTAATTGTGATGAAAATATACAGGCCTGGTCACATATGTAAAACTCAGTAATTGTTTATGCTGGATGCAACTGAGGAGGTTGAAACACCTATGTCATATGAAGAAAGTGAAGATAAAGAACTTCAACAATCTCCATCAGCAGACTCATCCATGGAGATTTCTCTACATGCCTTGACTGGTCATGTAGCTCAAGATAGAATTAGGGTCTCTGGTTACATCCAGAAACACCCTATCCTCATCTTGGTGGATATATACTGGTAGTACACACAATTTTTTGGATGCTAAGTTAGGAGAGACACTACAACTTTATGTAGAACCAACAGGTCACATGCTGGTCATTGTGGCTAATGGTGATACTACAATCAGTAGAGGCATTGTTCAACAACTTGGTTGGTCTATGCAAGGCCATCAGTTTGTTACTGACCTTTGGGTCCTTCCACTTGGTGGATGTGATATGGTTTTGGGGGTTGATTGGCCCAAACAGTTAGGAGATGTTATGTTTAATCTGGCACAACTCAAGATTTCATTCATTCATCATGGGGTCAAGATCACCTTGCAGAGTAGTTCATCCACTCTTTCCTTGAGCATGTTAAGTGGTACTTCCATCAGGAAGTTCATTAAGAGCAACACACCTGCCTTAATTGACCAAATTTTTTTTCAGTCTCTGCCATACCTGTTTCTCCAATTCCAACTTCTGATACTTCCTTATTAGACTCTTTTCAGGATGTTTTGTTGGGCCCATTTCACTACCCCCACAAAGAGTTTTAGATCATAAAATCCCTTTTAAACAAAATTCAGAACCTACTTTTCAAAGACCTTACAGATGCCCTTATGTACTGAGAGACACATTTTTGTGTCTAAATTATCTATTTTGTTAGTGCTTAATTTGTACTTATTATGGTATTTTATGTGTTTGTAGGTATTTTTGGGAAATAAACTTTTATGGAAAAATTGGCTCAAAAAGTTGATAAAGTGTAATGACCCGACCTTCCACCGATATTGTCCCCACTTAGCCACTGCGGTTATCCGGCAGTGTGGGGTTTTTAACGGGCACCTCTGCGGTTCTCCAGCAGCAGCTTCCCAGAAGGTCACCCATCCCTGGATTACTCCCGCCCGAGCACGCTTAACTGCATAGCTTTTTGCCAACTCTGAGCCAGTTGTGCTGAAAAGGCCTCGGTGTTAAGAAAGGACAAACCACTACCTATATTCCATACGGCGAACCCTACCTGCCGAATTGGGGTATTACAATACCACCACCTTAAATTGGAGTCGTTCTCGGCTCCGGAATATTATTCAAGCCCAGATCTCCGACGTTCCTACCACCCATGAGACCAATACCTGGAATACTTCGTCCAGCGTACTCTCTCACCCTCGGCAGGTGATCCGTCGTCGGCTCTGATACCATTTTTTGTAATGACCCGACCTTCTACCGATATTGTCCCCACTTAGCCACTGCGGTTATCCGGTAGTGTGGGGTTTTCAACAGGCACCTCTGCGGTTCTCCAGCAACAGCTTCCCAGAAGGTCACCCATCCCTGGATTACTCCCGCCCGAGTACGCTTAACTGCATAGCTTTTTGCCAACTCTGAGCCAGTTGTGCTGAAAAGGCCTCGGTGTTAGGAAAGGACAAACCACTACCTATATCCATACGGCGAACCCTACCTGCCGAATTGGGGTATTACATAAAGGCACCTGGGAAAATTAATAAAGGCATCCACCAAGTTGATAAAGGCACCCATCATTTGGATTAGGGGCACCCTCCCTTTTGAATTTAAATCCGGAATTGGCGGGAAACCAATTCTTTACGCGTGAAGTTATCTGGGATGGTTTTGGGAGCGAGTTTTAAGGGTTTTGGAGGATTCTGAGTTACCAAAGTAGAGAAGCAATCAAAATAGGATTAACACACACAAATATAGGTACTTCACGCTGAAAAATAAGCTGAAAATCAATTTTTGGTGACCGAAAAAACCAATTATCCCTGTTTTGGATTAACACGAATCTGAGTTGGTTTTGGATAGAGATTTGAGTCTTTATCAATTGAGATTAGTTGTAGGGTTTGATGAGCCTATATAAAGCAAAGAGAAAGAAGAAAAACGCATTCAGAATCGAGCCAAAAAAATAAAGAGAGAAAGAGAAAATTCTCGTGAAGAAGAAGGAGGAGAAGAATAGACCACTCACCAGAACTGTCACAGTTTTCGTTACTTATTCTCTATTCTCCACTGCACCCAGAACCTGTCGTAAATTTTGGCCGTGGGTTTCCACCTTTTACCACCGCAGACAACACAGTTTATAACATCTATATCCGTATCAAATAAACTGTGTCAATATGTTTTCTTATTTTCTTTTCTTTTAAACACTTTGAGTTTGAACAATTATTTTGAGAGAGTGTACAACATGAGGAGCTAAACCCCATTGTTGAGGCGACGAAAGAAGCCATTTTTCCAATAATAAAGTGGTGTAATTCTTATTTAATTAATTTTGTAATTCTTTTTATGATTTTTGCATTGATTTAAAATTGATTATATGATTTTTAATAAATAGTTGTGATTTCGTTTGATGGATCATGCTTAGTCTAGGGCTCTTGATGATTCCATGCTTCTGATTTACAATTATTATTTTGAAAATCTACTTATTAGCAATATTTTAGAATCAAATTTAATGTGTGAGTTGTATGATTATTGGTACTAATTGAATCACTTAAAAATTGGTTAATGGTGAAATCTTTAGCCTCAATTTCTCTATATTCTTGAACCAACTTTTAATTAAGTTTTCTATTTTAGTATTTAAATTAGGTCTAAAACAAATCTTCACAAGTCCTAGCGAACGAACTATTTTTACCACTTTTATAAAACTATCATGTACAAAAGGTTGTAGTGGAGAAACTAGAGCAAGACATGTTAGCAGCACGGATAATCCAAGATAGCCATAGCCCATTTGCTTCTCCAATACTTTTGGTCAAGAAGAAAGATAATTCTTGGAGATTTTGTGTGGATTGTAGGAAACTAAATGAGATGACTATTAAGGATAAGTTTCTCATTCCTCTCATTGATGAGCTTTTGGATGAATTACATGGTGCACAAATTTTTTCAAAGATTGATCTCAGGTCAGGCTATCATCAAATCATGATGCATATTCCAAATATTCATAAGACAACTTTTAGGACCCATCAGGGGCACTATAAATTCAGAGTCATGCCCTTTGGTCTCACCAATGACCCAACAACTTTTTTCAAGCACTAATGAACAACATCTTTCAACCATTTTTGAGGAATTTTATCCTAGTGTTCTTTGATGACATTTTTGTTTATAACAACTCCTTGGAGGAGAATTTATCTTATTTATCTCAAACACTCATATTACTCAGACAACACTCTCTATTTGAAAGGAAATCTTAATGTTGTTTTGCACAACCTCAATTGGATTATCTTGGACACTTAATCACTGCTAATAGATGACTGCTGACCCTGACAAACTGGTTGTTATGGAGACTTGGCCTTAACCAACTAATTTGAAGCAATTGAAAGGATTCTTGGGTCTTACTGGTTACTATAGAAGATTTATTAAAGGTTATGGTACCATCATCAAACCTCTCACTGGCATGTTAAAGAAGGACTCCTTCTTCTAGTCTTTAGAGAAATTGCAAGCTTTCTCTCTTCTCAAATAGGCCATGGTACATGCTCCAGTTTTGAATCTTCCTTACTTTACCAAACCTTTTGTTTTAGAAACTTATGCTTGTTCCAGAGGAGTTGGAGCTGTGTTGATGCAATCAGGTAGGCCTATAGCTTACTCTAGCAAATCCTTGGGTCCAAAAGCACTAGCATTATCCACATATGAGAAAGAGCTTCTTGTTATTGTGCTAGTTGTACAAAAATGGAGGCATTAATTATCTAGTAATCAGTTTGTCATTAATACTGATCACCAGAGTTTGAAATACTTCATGGAGCAAAGAATCACTACTGTGTTACAACAAAATTGGATCATGAAGCTATTTGGATTGGATTATGACATCAAGTACAAAAAGGGTATGGATAATAAAGTTGCAGACGCCTTATCTATATTTCCCTCTACTTCTTCTGACTGTTACTCTATCTCCTTGGTTCAACCTCAGTGGGCTCAAGATTTACTCAACATCTACTCTGGTGATGCCTTCGCTCAGCAAATTATATCTCAGTTACTGGTAAATCCTACTCATCCTCATTTATCCATTTCAAATGATATACTCAAGTTTAAAAATAGATTGTTTGTGGGGTCTAGCATGAATACTAGGGATGCTATTATGCATTCAGTGCACTCTTCTACAGTTAGGGGTCATTCTGGAATACAAGGTACTTACAATAGAGTTAAGTCTTATTTTTTTTGGCCAAAGATGAAACAAGATATCTTACAGTTTGTTTCTTTTTGTTTAATCTTTCAGAGTCACAAGGGAGTCACCACATCACTAGATGGTCTTCTTCAACCACTTTCAATACCTGACACAACTTGGCAACACATTTCTATGGATTTTATTGAAGGACTCCCCATGTCTAACATGAAGAATATGATCATGGTAGTGGTTGATATACTTACCAAGTGGAAGTCTCCCAAATTGAGGATTTCTCATCACCATATTGAAGAGAACGAGGAAATGAAGCCAACGACGAAAGAATGAGGTCATTCCGACTTCATATAAAGAAGTTATAAGAAAAACGAGTTTAGGATTTTCTCGATGGGTCAAGCCATCGAGAAACGAAAAATCCAGAAGAAAATAATTTTCTCGATGGGTCATCCCATCGAAGGAACTACAGTTCTGTGAGTAGTTGTGTTGGTTTGACGCGAGCCCATTAGCTTCTTAGCTAATTTTAGATGGGCTAAGCTTAGTTTTGACATATTTTGGTATTTAGAAACCTAGTATGACCGAGATTTGAGCACGGGCACTTGTACAACTTGGACACCTATATAAGAGACAATTCTAATACTTTTTGATATATCTCTCATATTACAACTTCTACATCTTAAACCTAGGGTTTACCCCTTTAGGGGGAAACCACCATTCTTCATCATCTTATTTTTCTTTGTATTATGAGTAGTTAAACCCTTTGTTGAATAAGGATGAATTCAATGTTCTAAGCGTGAAGCTTTATTAGTTAATACAAGTTTTTTTGAATTTATTATCACCATCGTTTGTTTTCACTAAATCTAGGGTTTATGATTGATTTCTTAGATTGTATGGAGTGCACGCTAGATTAATTTATTGATCATTCTAATGCTAGTAGAGTGTGGATATCCTTGTATTTATTGAATAACTCGCTATACAAGTAGACAACATGAGACCTTGCAGAAGGATTTTGTGGAAAAATTGTGTGTGAAGAAAACAGTAGTAAGCAGGACCTTGCGTTAAGAATTATGATACTAGGATCAACCTAAATTCACAAACTCTAATGTGTTCGATTGGGTTACACCTTGAGTGGGCTACTATTTGGTGGCTCATTTGGATAAAATCTGGTGTTCGAGCGCTTCGACATTCAGTGATACAAGGATTTTTAGGGACAACACTACGCTAGCTGCTATTGTACGGTTGATGATGAATGATTCTAACAGAAGATAGATAAGTATACTAATTCAGTCAACGTTTGGTAACGGCGAAGGACTCCCTAGTCATCTTTTTTCTTATTATCTTTTTATTATTCTTTTTAGTTAATTAAGTTAATCCCCCTTAGTATATTTTTTTATCATAGTTTTGCTAAACTGAATAACATATCAATTACACAGCTCTTTGTGGGAACGATCCTTACTATCGCTGTATTACTAGTTAATTAGTGAGAAATATCTTGAGTAATTTTTTACACTTACGACAAGCATAACCCTCATCTTGCTTTTCCCACACATGCTACCACTTCTGTCTCATCTGTTCAGGACTACATCAAAGCAAGGGATCATATATATGCTACAATTCTGAAGAAGGACTTAAAGAAGGCACAAGACAGAATCAAATTCTTTGCTGACAAGTTGAGAACTAATAGGTCTTTTCAGGTGGGTGATTTTGCCTTTCTGAAGCTGCAACCTAACCGCCAATACACTATGCAGTTCAGAAAGAACGTGAAACTATCCTCCAAGTACTTTGACCCTTTGAGATTGTGCAAAATATGGGAGTTGTGGCTTATAAGTTGAAACTTCCAGTGGGCTCGAGGATCTATCCAGTATTTCATGTCTCTCAGCTTAAGAAGGTAATTGGTTAATAGGGTCCTACTAGTTCTTCCCTACGCTTGGTTGACCAGAACGGTGAGATTATTATTGCATCCGCAGCTGCAATATGATCTCGCAACACTCTGGGCAATGAGCTTTATGTTCCTCAAGTCCTGATCCAGCAATCTAATACACAACCAGAAGATACAACTTGGGAAGATGTCAGTCACATCAAGGCTTATTTTCCAAATTTCATCCTTAAAAACAAAGATTTTTAAAAGGGAGGATATTGTCATGTGCCTACATGATTTGACTTGGACTTAGTCACAAGCATTTAACTTTTTTGTCTTTAATTTATTTAAATAAGGTTAAAGTAGGAAAATATTAGGGAATTAATGATAGAGTTAGTTATTATCGGGAATTGTGTCCAACGGCTAGATGCATTATTAGTTGTGGATGTTAGTTAGTTAAGTTAGTTACTGTATAAGGGTAACTATTGTACGAATAACTTAAGAAAGTTTTGAATTAAATCAAATTAAGTTCATCTTCTGTTGAAGAGAGAAGGTACTGTTGAGTGAGTTAAACGTCCCCTGTTCCGAGTCAGGCGAGTTTCGTTCAGAAAAGAATATCATTATTTGGTATCACGATATCGCCTCTTGAGTCGAGTGGCTGCTTTATCCTCCATCGAGGTCTTTTTTTATGGATATTTAATCTCCTCTTGACACGTTCCTTAGTCAATGAAGATATTATTGAAATCTGACTGCCTACAATGAATCAATGATCAGTTAATGGTATGTATGCTCTCCAAGTTTAATCGTTCATGTTGTTTTTTCTTTCCAAGTGTCATCCTCTTTAATGGGTGGGTTTTTGTCTTGGGTGAAGCGAGAAGTAAGAAGATTAGGGAATGATTCTGTATTTTACAGGTCCATCACACCTGTTGAGAGCTTACCACGATATTGTAATGAAACTGAATGGTTTATTAATTCTATTAAAAAAAGATCCAAGTCTTGCTTCCAGGTCATATGCCATATACATCAGGTGAGAGTTTATTTAAGTTTAAAACGGTTTTCTTTAAGAAAAAGTTTGAATAAACATTTTTCCAAATATTAATTCTTGTTGACACTTGAAATCGAAACCGAGCCTAGCTTATCAGTTCAGTTGGATAGCCATATGACGCGTGTGCGTGCTTAATTGTATGCGGCGTACATCAAATTATCTATTTTTTACTACATAAAAGTGTGTTGACCTTAAAATTATATCCCTTGTTCCGACACACTCAAATTAACAAAGAAAACAAGATATGTTAATTTGAGCACTGTATATTAAAATTTCATTTAAAAAATAAAAACAAAAGAATATGATCCCAGGGTCTTAGCAAAACTTTCACTAATCAAATAGTTTCAAAATATATATTGCTCTTAATTTCCAACAATCCCCATACAAAGGAAAATGACAATAACACATGGTGAAAAAAGTATTAAAGAAAACGAAGAAGAAGGAAAATATCATAAATAAACAAAAATGTTACTAAGATTGAACCTTGTTTAGTGGGAGATTATTGAAATTGCTAGTGAACCATTGAACTCGATATCCTGAACATCTAATATTTGGTTAATTCATGTGATAACCACCACGCATGATATATTTAAAGGCGTCTCAAGTTCATCAATGTTCTATAGAATTCGTTCATAATTTTTATATAAAATGCCTCAATTCCACTTTCACTTCCACATTCAGATAAATGAGTTTATCAAGAGTGTCCTGCCACGCCTTACTTCAAAATGAATAGGGCTGTCAATATACATCCGAATTCCGAAATCCGTTTTCGACAATCCGATATCTTATAGGATTTTATCCGATTTATCGGATTTCGGATTCCGGAATCGGAATTACTATCGGATTTTACCTCCTTAGCCTAACGGAACCGGATTAGGCAATATCCGAGAGGTTAATGTCCGACATCCGATAACCCAGGGGTGTACTTGTAATTTCCTACCCCTAAGTTAAAGAGATGTCGAGGGAGATCAATATCATCGATCAATATCATCGTATGTTTCAATTTTTATTTTTCTTCATCTAGAGCAAGCGGAGGCAAAGGCGTTGTTGGCTGCAATTCTATGGACTATGGGCTACATCGAATCCATCTTGAAGGAGATTGTGAAAACGTTATAAGAGCAATAAATGGCAATATGTCAGGATTACTTCAAATATAGGCGATGAAATCACAGAACTTAAATCATCGATCTGAAAAAGAAGGAGAGGAGTTAGAGATCGTGAATCACTGATCGATAACATCTTTATCGATTTGCAGAGAAGTAAGTAAGTAAAGTAAAGTAACGAAATTAGGGTTTTTTTTTTCTTCAAATCGAAATTAGGTTTTTTTTTTGCTAATTACTGTCATCTAATACTTGGTTCTTTTTTTTTCAGAATGTCTCAAAGAGAATCCAATCAAGTTGGAACCCCAAGCTGCAGTCAACCAAATTGTTCACAACAAGAACTAGGAGAAC
The DNA here is from genome assembly GCA_023531435.1 of Papaver californicum. Lineage (NCBI taxonomy): Eukaryota > Viridiplantae > Streptophyta > Magnoliopsida > Ranunculales > Papaveraceae > Papaver > Papaver californicum. The sequence goes on from JAJJMC010029998.1 coordinate 1,102,687, forward strand.
AAAGTGTTGGATGTTCAACAACTGCTTCAACACCTTCTAGTAAGAGACCAGCAGTTGAAGCAGAAGAAGATGATCCAATTATTGTTGCTGCAATGAAAAAATTGCGAACAACAAGGTCACTGGTATGGGATGAATTTACTAGGAACGTTAGTAAAAGGCTTGTAAAAGGGAAGGTGGATGAGTATGAGGCTGTCATTGAAGGTAAATGTCATCATTGTGGAAAGGTAATTGAAGCATGTAGTGAAAAAGGAACTAGCCGCTTGTCTGCTCATCTAAAAATCTGCCCCAAGAAAGAAGAAAACAAGCCAGGACAGATGAAGATTTCTACAGCAATGAAAAAAGCAGGTAACCAAGCAACTAAAATAGTTAATTGGAAGTATGATCCAAATGTTACTAGGTTATGCATTGTTAAAATGATTGCTAAGCATGATTACCCTCTTAACATGGTTGAGCATTTCTACTTTAGAGAGTTTTGTAAGTCTTTGAAACCTGCTGGTAAAATACCATCTAGGAATACAACTAGATCAGATCTAATGAGGTTTTATGTTAAAATGAAAGCTGAATTGCAACTACAATTGGATAATTTGACTTCTAAATGTAGTCTTACAACTGATATGTGGACTGCCAAACATACTAAAGATGGTTATTGCTGTGTGACATGCCATTTTATAGATGATAAGTGGAATTTGCAGAAGAAAACCTTAGCTTACATTGTAGTCCCATCACCACATACCGGAGATGCTCTCTCAGATTTTATCAAAACTTGCACTTTGGAATGGAACATAGATATGAAATTTTTTGCTTTAACTGCTGATAATGCTAATGCGAATGGCGTTATGATGAGAAATCTGATTAGTTGGCTAGATGGTAAGAATTGTATATTGCTTGAAGGAAAAATGTTTCACATGAGGTGTAGCAACCACATACTACATTTGATTGTATTGTATGGCATGAAAGTAGCTGCAGAGTTTATAGAGGGTATTAGAGGGTGTGTTAAATATGTTAAGTCTTCACAAGCTAGGAAAGAGAAGTTTGAAACAGCATTGGCACAATGTAGATTGTCTGGAAAGTCAGTTAGTTTAGATGTGGACACAAGGTGGAACTCCACTTTTCTAATGCTTAAGAATGCAATTGCACTTCAAGAAGGTTTTGAAAGACTAAGTTTGATCTGATTTCAATCTTCTTCCATCTAGAAAACAGTGGGAACAAGGAAAAGTAATTTGTAAATGTTTAGAGGTTTTTAATGATATTTCAAATAAGTTTGCAGGGATTAAGTATCCAACTGCAAACTTGTATTATAATGGGGTGTATGAAGTTAACAAATGCATCAAAAGTTGGGAAGATAGTTCTTTTGTCTATATCAAAGAAATGGGGTTAAAAATGAGAGAAAAGCTTAATGCATATTGGAGTGATTGCAATTTGGTTATGAGCATTGGAGTGGTTTTAGATCCAAGGTACAAGGCAAAATGGGTAAAGTACACATATAAGAAATTGTATGGAATTGATAACTATGGAGATGAGTATGAGAAATTCAAAACAGACTTGAGCCAACTTTTCAATGCATATGAATCTGAAAGCAGCACTGCAACTCCTGATTTCTTTGGCAACTCTGTCTCTACCATGGATATAAGCAGCTCAGGTACAAGTACAACTAACCCAGATTATGCTGAGTTTATGATGGAAAATGATGAAGATGGTGTTCAGAAGTCTGAGTTGGAGAAGTACTTAGAAGAACCAATTCTTCCATCTCTGTCACCCCAAGATGAGTTTAACTTTGATATATTGAGTTGGTGGAAGCTACATGCCCCTAAGTACCCAACTCTCGCAAAGATCGCAAGAGATGTTTTGGCTGTTCCAGTGACTAGTGTGGCATCAGAATCCATGTTTAGTGATGGTGGTAGGGTTCTTACAACACATAGAACTTCATTAGACCCAGAATTAGTCCAAGAATTGCTTTGTCTAAGTGATTGGTTGCCAGACTTCTTTGATCCAGGTTAAAAAAAATTTCCTTTGCTTTATCCTCAATTTTTCATAGTTTCAATTGTTGTTCTTCTGATTTCTGATTGATTTTGAATATTTGTGTACTAATGCAGATATGGAAATTGAAGACTGAAGTTGATGCAACAACATGCAAGCATCCAAGCAAGAGCACTAGCAGTCTGCCATTGCCTTTATTTCTTTTGCTGCATGTTATTTGTTTGTGACTTTTTATGGGTTGTCTTTGTATTTTCTTTTCATGTTTGAGATTGAGAGACTGAACTGAACTCTGTTTTAGAACATTTTGAATGTGTATGAAGTCAGAAGAAGTCATTTTAACTTTTTTTTTTTTTTTTTTTTTTACCCAGAATTCGGATTTTATCGAAAAAATCCGAATTTCCGATAAGTTAACCTTAACCTTATCGGATTGGGTTTTTCAGAATCCGTCGGATTTTATCGGATTTCAGAATTCCGATAACCCTTAACCTTAACCTTATCGGTATTGTCAAAATCCGACGGATTTGTGTCCGTTGACAGCCCTAAAAATGAACATATATAACTCATTCAGATTGTGTTTATCTTTTTTTTTTTAAATACCACAAATTAATTGTCCCATTGAACCTTGATATTGAAATCTCCAGTTGGTAAAGTTGAAAGTCTTTAGGGATCGTCCTCTTTGATGTAATACTAGTTATCTTTTTCGACAATCAATTCTTCAATTAACTTATTATATTCTTTATATACTTCACAAAGTTAATTGATATTATTCAGGGTAATATTATGTTTTTTACGTAATTGTGTGTTATCTGGTTATGTATAAATTTTCTATTGTATATATGTTTTTTTTCTTCTTGATTATCGCAGTGTTTCACTATAGAAAACACATACCTAAGCTACATAAGATTATCTTCTGGTGGTTGTCATCCATGTAAAAATATTTCAAGTTCTTTCACTTCACAAAATATGGATTAGAGTAAAATGATAAGAACAAGTTCGTTCCTCAGAGAGGTATGAGTTGTTATTCGTATTTGAAAACTTATGTAACAAGGGGGATTTTGTTTTTTAAGACTAAAGTAATTGTATTAATTATTTTAGCAAAGATCGAATATGTTAAGAGTACTGGTTAAGGGTCCATCTTCAATCATAAATCATACAACTAAACTAATAGCTAGGGTTGTCACTTAATCATTCATTATCAGGAGCCCTAGAGCATCCCATTGAGAGCATACTCCGGTAAATTCCTCATGTCATCACATACCATAACGATGAATATATAAATACTACTCAAAGAACAACCTAATACAATATGCTATCAATTTCAATCCTCCAAGAGCTTTAATTTCTATGAATTAGGCTAATCAATGCAATACATATACTACGAGTAATCTATGTAACACAGGTCAAGATTCCACATGCAATCACACAAAGGTTTTGAATACAATTGGTAATCACAATATGCTACTAATGACAAGGTTCATCAATAATTCAGTATCTCAAAACCCTAGTCTAGTAATTAATAGATATGCATTCATGGTTATTTGGTAGCGTTCCTAAACAACAATCATACTTGGCGATCATAAATAGTAGAACACGAACAACAATGATCTGATTAAGATAACAAAACTAATATATTAATTTAGTACGTAGTATGTTAATGATATCCGACTGCATCCTTAACCAATATGAAAATTTTATCTACTCATGGAATTTTTAAAATCCATGGAAAAATAATAAGTAAAAAAGTAAAGCAAACCCTAGGTTGTAGAAGAGTCTCAACCTCCAAAGTTGCTCCTCTTTTCTTCAAAAGATGTGATATGATAGATCCTCTCCCATCTCCCTCGAAGTGTCCCTTTAATAATAGTTCAAAATATATAAGAACCCGTTCTCAAATCTCGGTCAAAGTAGGTCCCAAAAATACCAAAAATACCAAGCCATGTGCGTAGAAGAAAGAAACCCGTAAAATCCCGCGTATGGTCGGTCGAGTCTGACCGAAAACATATGCTCCTAGTTGGCCAAGTATGGACTACTAAATCACCTCCTAGTCATCCAAGTCTGGACTACTGTAACTCCTTCTGGTCGGCCAAGTTCGGACTACTGGGAAATCCAATTTCTCTTGGATTTTAGTCGGCCAGACTCATTCTGGTTAGCCGGTTATGAGTGGCTACGTTCCAATCTTCCTGTTGCCTTTACGTTTCCAGATAACAAGTATGGACTACTGCTCCTATTCCTGGTCGACTAAGTCTAGACTACTGGATTCTGGACTTCGTCTTTCACCTATATCTTCTTCATGTGAAGTCACAATGACTTCATTCTTTCGTTGTTGGCTTCATTTTCTCGTTCTCTTCAACATGGTGAGGAGAAATCCTGGAGTTGACTGAGTACTACTGTGTCTTTTGTATTTTTTTCCTTTGGAACACTCTATTTCCACTTCTTTTAGAGATGTAACATAGTAAAAGACATAATATACAAAAGTAATAATAATAAAAGGTAATTCACAAAAACCTAGCAAATAAGTGCAAGAAAATAGTACTCAAAATATGTAAAATTATGCACTTATCATCTTTCAAGAAGTGTCTTATCCAGTACATGTCTGTTTAGAGGATTTCAAAGAAACATGCACACTTCCTAAAGTGAATACATATCAACTTGTAGACTAAGACTCGTTATAGTCTCTTAACTACTTTACATCACAATATTCCTTAAGGAAGTCAGGATGCCTTTCACAATTTCAACATAAAGGTTTAAGTGTACGTCACATACTGCAAAAAATATGATAAGAGCATCCTAATGAGTACTTGTTTAATCTATTAAAAATATCAACATCTAGTTTATCATTATTGATCAAATCCAATTAAGCGCGAGTACTCAAGTTTTAAAGCTCCCTCAGCCATGCTCTTTTTTTAAGTTTAGAGGTTTGATCATATTGAGTATATACAAGTGTAACATTATACTAATTGGAACATAGACTCAACAAAAGAATTGAGTACGACTAACAATTTCCTCTATTTTCATTCCTAAGATCACGTCAGTAAAGCTAGAGTTGTCAATGAGATGGGTTAGGATCGACCCATGCCGGGTTGGACGAGTTACGAGTTAAATTACTTCAACCCTAACCCGGTCTGTTTTTATCTACGGGTTCATTTACCCAACCCTAGGTAAGTCAACCCTAGTAGGTTGGCGGGTTGACCCGCCACCCCTAGATTTAGTAGGGTGAAAATATTTATTATTTGAATCGGCTTATTTTTTGAATAAAATAAAATAAAACTAAAATACATTTGGGTAAGGAACAAACCTACCACATATTGATTATGACACAACTGCAGTACCACCAAATTGTTCACTGGTGTTTGACTAATGCTACATAGTTTATTATATGATGACCCAATGTATGAATAACATAAGCTTTACTGTAATAAACAGTACCACCTTTATTTTCTTTCTTTTTAATCTTTATTCACTCATTTTAAACACCGTCGTCCTCTCTGTCTCTCTTTTTATTCTTGAATCTATCTTTATAATTATATTTTTTTATTATCTCTACTAGTATATATAGTTGAAGTCTGTGCCCCCTTTTTCTTTCTTCATTCACGAGTTACAATCTTGTTTTCCTGTACTTGTGTGTATTACAGTGGTGAGAATGAATCAAGAACTTGATTAATATTTTAAATTTGAATTTTGTGTTTTATTGATATGGTTTGATTGATAATATGTGAATGTAAATGATTGAGTATTTGATCATGGATTTTGTTTGTTAATATGTTAAAATAAAATAAAATTTGTAGTTTAGATCAAATCTAGTTTTAGGGTTTGTGTATATTTAAATGTAAAGTTCATAATGTTAACCATACTAAGTCTTTGAAGAGTAAATTTGAGGAATATTGTAAATGATTTAAGAGAAATCAGTTGAAAATTTACCCTAAAATCATAAATTCAACAATCTTAATAAAAATGACGGGTTGACCCTAGCTCAACTTGTTTTTTGACGGGTTCATATATTCTAACCCTATCTCGGCCTGTTCTTCCAACAAGCTAAGCCGAGCCGGTTTGAAACAAGTCGGGTTAGGGTTAATCCCCGGTACAGGTCAAAATTGACAGCTCTAAGCGGATCCCAAGTCATCCATGTAAAATTACTCATTAAAAATGATTTTAGAGGCCTTGGTTTCTCTTTCCCAACTCCACCATGATAACCTTATTGTCTCGTGCCTTAGCATTTGTTTGTACGTAATTCAGGGAGGGACCCAGCGGGTGAAAAAAAAAATCAAGCCCGGGCTAGAGGCTTTGGTCAAGCCTAAAAATTAGGAATTTTTTTTAGGCTTGTGGACTTGGGGGCTAACCTGGGATTAAGCCCAAGTTAGGTCTCTCCTAGGTTCGTCCCTGATGCAATTAAATCGCGAAGGTAGAAGTTTTGTAACTATTACATATACTAGAAAAGTTTCATCAGAAACCATGCGTTTAATAAGACTTTCATTAATGATACAATGAAGTTTCGTAACTTAATCAACTAAGGGACTACAATCAGTTATCTTATATTTTAGGAACATCTATAACAAAAACTTCTTGCTTCCAGTAGTATCAACAAGATATTTAACTTCTTGCATTAAATTTACCTTTGTATTGTAAAAATCATATAGCTAGTCATCCAAGCGGTTAAGGATGTTGTTTCTCGTATACAAGTTTTCCCAATCTACTTACGTCGTTTATTTTCTTGACCACCAACATTAAGAGAAGGTCAAGAAGTTGCATAACAAATTCATCTAGCCTATGATACTGAATGGTTAATTGATTATAAAATACATATACCCAAAATATCTAAAGTTTTTGTTTAAACGGAGATACTTTATTAACAAATAGGCCTTTATTATCTAGCCATGACATTCTTCCTGTTGGGATCATTTTTCTTTCCTTACAGAAGAAATATAACGTTTTTGTAATAAACTTTGAGAAAAGAATAGTTACGGGTTTTGTAAAATAGTATCTCAAATGGAAAAGAAAATTTTAGAACTTTAGAAGGTGTTCTATTGATGAGATAAGTAGTTGTGATAAATGAATCAAACCAAATTGTTTTAGGAGACAATCTTGAAAGGCCAAGGTATTACCAACTGAGGTGATGATATGTTGATGTTTTCTCTCAGAAAGCCTATTTTTCTGATATGTGTGAGGATATGAGCAAAAAATGCTAATACCGGCTTTGTCAATAAACTGCCTGAAATCTCCCTTCATGAGCTCATATACCATCACCCTGAAACCATTTGATATTAACAAAAAATAAGTTTTCATTAATTGTCTTGGAATGTTGGAAACAAGGCAAGCTCTCAGATCTTTCTTTCATAGGAAAAATCCAATGAAACCTGTTATAATCATCAACAAACAAAATGTAATATTTATATACCAATGTAGATTAATGAGGGGAAGGTCCCCAAATGTCACAATGTATTAACTTCAAAAGAGATGATGTAGATCTGGTTGAAGAAAAAAAATATAGCCTCTTACTTTTGCCAAACTGACATGAATGACACAAACACTCATACTCACCAGATGAGAAAGTTATCTGGTTTGAGGTTTGTAAAATATTGATAGTTTGAGGAGAAGGGTGTCCCAATCTTTTGTGCCATATAGACGGTGATTCAATAATATAAGAATTTTTTTTCTTGAAGTAGAAGAGTCAATGAGATCTAGGTTTTGATTGATAACACTTTCAGCTAGAACAAGATGAATATTAAAATATGTCACTTCAAAAACTCCATGTTGTAAAACCAATCTTACAATTATGTTCTCTAGTAAATACACCAACAAAATTAAAATTCTGAGTCAATTGAGGTACATACAACATATTAGATAAAGTAAAGGGAGTATGTAAAACTGAACTACCAACCAAAGTAATTGGAATACGATATCCATTCCCTGCCATAACTTTATCAGAGCCAGTATACGGAGATGATAAGTAAAGATGCATCATGAGTCGTGTGACTTGTTGTTGTTGAATCAGGAAGCCAAAAGACAACAACAGAGAAATAAGAATGCTTAGATAGATAAAAAATATTGACTTGTATTGAAGACTTTTCTTGCGGGGTTTTGTTAAGAATATTATTTCATGAAGTAGTGTATCTGTAAATACATCTGCTAGCTGAATGACCCACTTTCTTTCATATTTTACATTCAACAACAGATAATCAATGTATTGAGAAGTAGGTTTATCATATCAGAAATAATTTTCAGGGGTTTTTGAAGATTTTGAACCAGATGGAAAGGTTCTTTTTGCGAAGAAAGCTGAACTGGTTACTGATTTTAAAGCAATAGAAGTCTCAAGATGTTTGTCTTTAAGACATTGTTCATGGGTTAACAACTTGGGTTTCAAATCGGTAAAGGATAAGGGATTGTCACGATTATGAAAAACAATCACAAAATTATCATAATCCCTTCCCAAACTATTTAGAACATGCATCACAGTATCAGAATCAACAACTGGTTCATTTATAACATCTAAAATAATGAATCAAAAATACTTTTAACCTCATGAAGAAACTCAACAACATGACGAGCTCCTCTATTTTTTATCTGCAATTGACCATGAAGCATAGATCTTCGAGATGAAAACAAGGTGTACCCAAACAACTTCTGTTGTAGTACAAAACAGAACAAGACAGGGCATCAAAGAAGGTTGTGTTTAAGCAGTTGTTAACAAATCTATCCCACTTTCTCCACTTGTAGTAAAATGGTTTTGGTGCAACAAGTTCACCGATCTTATAAACTGCTAGTGGTGATTTGATGGTACTATCAAGATAACCAGATAGATTTTGTGCTAATAAGTATTGATTCCATCTAGTTTTTCCAATTGAGGTAATTTGTTTTATCAAGTTTGATGAAGTGTGTAATGTTTTGAAATGGAAAGTTTATTGCAGTTTCATAGTGAGATTGTGAATAAGAAGAAGTGATTTCTGAATCACTTGACATAGAAGTGAATAAGTGATTATAGAAGTAGTTGAAGTTTTTGTAAGATATATTGGATAAAATAAAATATAGGAAGTGGAACGAAACACTAAAAAGAATTTATTTTAGAAGATCAAACCCCTCATGATACCATGATAGAATAGTTGTAAAAGATAAAAAATAGTCATATGGAAATGAGGAAAATACAGAAAGTGTTGTAAATAGGAACCACACGAGTACAACATGAAGTAAAAATAAGCTAGTAATTCACAGCAGTAAAGTAAAGATACAGAGGAGTTTACAATAACATCTCTGTTACACTGAAAGATAAAACGGACTTAAATGTCGAAATGTTTGAATATCGGCCTAAGTAGATGTATTTTTAACGAATAGTCGAATAGTATAATTTTCTCTGATAATTGGTTCAAATATTCATACCTAGCAACCAGAAAGATGCCACCTCGAACATTTTTCTCATTGTTAGTGGCAAAAGTTTCCATCACAGAAAAATTTAAAAAGAGAAAATAACCCACAAGTGGAATTATACCTGTATACACATTTGAAGTTCTTAACTCTTTAGAAAGCTAAGGCGGTTTCTTACTCCAAAATTTTGACTGTTATATATACTGTGGATGTTGGACATTAACTTCAAATCAAAATATAATGTTTTTCATTCTTCAAATTCAATCTAATAATTCTGAATAACTCAAAAAAGGAATCATAAATCAAATAAGAACCCAGTTCTTAAGAATCTCGAAAGAGAAACTTGTCAAAAACAACGAATCAATCCTAGAAGGAAAAATGGGTCGACTTAACTTTTTCAAGATTCTTTTCGTTTCAGCTATGATTTTGTCTCTTTTTTTCTCACAAGGTATTTATAATTATCCTATTCCTTTACATTAAAGTTCGAAAAATTCGTATTATTTTATGATTTAATTTGGTTTGTTTCTTTTGTAGGATCTGGAAGAAATTTAGTAAGTTTAGGAAATGGTGATCATTCTACTGTTGATGTCAAGGTTGGTTCTTTTTTTTTTTCATTTTTTCTCCAATTTTATTCGTTCAATTAGAATTTTCCATGATTGAAACTTTATGTATTTTGTTATCGGTGTTGTTTGTTCAGAATGGAAGAAAGATGTTGGAAGTTAATGTCATGGATTATCAAGAACCAGGGGCAAATCCTAAGAATACTCCTGTTTTGCCTCCTCCCCCTGCTGCAAAAGTCTAAATGTATTTTGAATGTTTTCATTTTCTTGATAATTACTAAAGAAAGAAAAAGTTCTTGATTTTCTGGGTTGGATCTTAATTTGTTTGAGAAATTTTTGAGAAATGAAGATGTTATGTAGTTATTACTGTTTTTGTGCTTGTGTGTTGAAATGAAGGCTCACTTGTACCAATATGTGACACTGGTTGGTTCTATGAATCTATGAATACTCTTTATCCTATATTGTAGAGAATTTGTAAATGGAAATTTAGTCTAAGAAACTTGGTCGGAGTCCTGGTTCAACTGATCAGATTTGAGAACGGCGTACAGGCTCGTAGTCAGGTCCATGCCTTGTTCGCAACATTCTTCAAGTTACAGAAACCTTTCAGTTCCAATCTCAGGAAGGATCAAGGTTGTAACTTTCATGAAGTCTTGAAACAGTCATATAATATTTTTATTACGATAACTGTTGAAGATAAAAACATTCCTTGTTCTTCTGATATAAATGTTCCTACTTATTGTTCTTTTTGTTCTTTCTATATTATTGGCTATGAAGTAGAGGATGTGTTGAACATAAATCATCAAGTTAAAAATACAGACTTGGATCATCTGTAAACTAGCTGCACTGCGATGTGTTAGGACTAATAATATTGACATTCTTAATGATTTCACAACTCAATTCAAGAACAGGCACAAAATGGCTGATCTACCTTTCACAAACAATGAGTTGTACAAGACTTTCATGATTAGTTCCAATTGTTAAACTTGTATCATAAATAAATACACGAAGGTTTTCTTGCTACATGTAGGGAAGAATCCTTTTTTTGTGTGACATGCATACAGTTACACAAACCTTCCACATTTCATACAGAAGGTGGAAACAAGAAATCGAGTATTGGCAACTTGTAACAGGCCTTGAATCAATACCGATCCTTACTTTTTCGGTTGATATCTTCTTCTACTGGAAAAGAAAAAACCGTGCCATTCTAATTTTGTCATGGATCTTTTTTCCATAGATAAGCAATAGCAAAACTCACGCATTGGTCTTCAATTCTCTAGCTACCTCTGCTGGGGTCATTGGATTCTGCAACCACCTGGGTCTTGTCCGCGGCGAACATTGCCATAAGCTGATAGTTCAAGAAGATCCATCTCATGCCCTATTGTTCAAATAACCATGCAAAATTGCCAAAACATCCATTCCAGCTGTCAGATAAGACATTTTCATGCGAGACGTTTTTCTTCAAAGATAGAAATTAAAAACCACTGAAAGGATTGTTCTTTAATACTTACTTAATTTTTTGATTAAAGGGAAAAAGAATCTCGCGTGATTTAAAGTTTACCTGCAACCCGGCAGTAAGAGCTTTCTGGATTAGATCAGCTCTCAAAAATCTCAGACTCAATTTTATTACCCTTTGAACAATTAACTGTTGCCTATACAGTACAAAAGAAAATCAAGTTTGCAAAACTAAAGCCGCGGAATTAAAAAAAAAATGCATCCTACGTAACACAAATACACAACCAAAATACCCAACAAGGAGATATTGTCTTTCTCTTATTCTAATGGTATTACAGAGTCAGCAATTTTCAAGATAGAAGTGAATTTAACTGAGAAACATCCTCTGTGTTTGGACAGTATTCAAGTGCTTATAAGGTTGCACCCATCGCAACCGGTCAATAGCTGACAGCAGAGTCACCCAATCACCACGGATGAAAGACCATCTAGAACAAGAAAAAAAATCCCCCATGATAGGTAATTTTGTCCATTAAATAGCTTTAAGTAGGATGACATGGTGCTGTTCATGAAGATCCTAACAGCATCCACAAGGTCAGCCAAACTTAGAGGTGTGGCAGTGTGGCAGCTAAATTCAGATATTTGGCATAATTGCCAAATGAAAGTGCCGAATTCGGCTAGAGGCCATAAAAGTTCCATATTGGTCGAAGGCTTTGACACAATCACCCCTTCTGAAAGTCAAAACTGAGCACTGCAAGCCTATTCAGATGACTAGTTTTACTGAGCTTGGTGTAACTCTCTAAGTTCTCAGACAAACTTCCCCCTGAGTCAGGCATTCGCTGCGGGATTGTAAACTGCGCAATGAAATTGCAGAATTTGCTCGTATTTTAAAATCGTGCCGGGGGACCTTTCAAAATGACTGTTAGTAATTATTGTCAAACGATAGATGATTTGATAACTATGTCAAATATTAAAATTTTAGCTTCCCCAGTGTCATACCGCAGCTTTAGTATGTAACATTTGGCTAGTAGGTAAGTTCTCCCTTTTGCAATTAGACAAAACATGGTGCGTGATTTTTTTTTACACACTATAAGTTGATTGGAACAACACGAAACCTAGTACATGTTGGTTGAGTCTACGCGTGGAAGCTTTTATGTCGAACTCTCAAGAACGAGTCGAGATTTCAGCAAAATCTCGGTTCAGTAGTAAATTTGACTGAATCAAAGAACTAGTTACAATATCCTTTGTCGATAGACTCAATCTCTAGACACACTAGAGACTTCAAGCTCAACATGTACACTCATAAAACACTAGTGCATATCACCACCCTCACACTCCCTACTGGCTCACACAACTCATGGTAAAGAAATCCCTAGCTCTCTCACTTAGAAGTAGTCCCACCACCACAAGGCCTGCATTAATAGGAGTCTCTAACCAACTTCAACAAACAACAATTGACGACTTATGTAGACACATCTCTGGTACATAAACTGATTTACCTTGACCATTCTAGAAACACTTGACAAAGTTACTAACCATCTTAACTAGCTAGATAATCCTAGTTATTTCTAGACAGACCATGGCTCTTGTTTACTTGACAAACTTAGGTTCTAGAAATCACCAGACATTAGTGTGAAAGTCTGTGTTCAAATCTCAACAGTACATTTCGATATGTAAATCACAGCAAACACAAAAGCACAAGAATCTCATCACAGAACTAACCCAAAATGTCAACGGATTACCTGTAAAACCTGGCAATTCTCCAATGTACTCTGCCCACCCTGAAATTTGAAAACTTTATCAAAACAATCGAATACGACTAACAAAATATATCAAAATACTCCATCCAAAAAGCACAACCATTTCCTTCAATACCAAACCAAGCTCCACAAGATTATCAGTAAAATGTAACACCTTTTTCAGTCAAACCACATTGATAAAGTCAAACTTAATAACCCTCAAATTTCCTCGTAAAATATGATCATAATCATGACAAAGACAACCAGGACATCCAACAAGCTTTCTAAACACAATATTACCAAGTGGGTCTCTTCTCCATCATTCTGGATCTCTTCCTTTAATCTTCTCAGCTATTTCCCAACACTGTTGTTTAACACTGTATGGAAAACTTCTAGAGTTATTAGGTTTTTTGTAATCAGGATCATATCCTCTTCTCTCTTCAAACAATCCTTCTTCCGTAATAGTATCTCTATTTAGAAGATATGTAGCTCCCGGTGGTACTGTTGATGATGACCTAGAAGATGGACTACTCCCGAATGGTCCTCCTGAATCAATATTCATTCTGGTTTTGGCGGGAGATGATGAGTTGCTTCTTCTTCGATTTCCCTCATTTTTTGGTCTCATATTTTCTTTCTTTACTTCGAAAATGAAGTCTGAACATTGTGTTCCTCTTTCTGGAATTCTAAAGCTAAAACCTTTTTCAGTTGCTCACTGCAACAAAGAGGAGAATGACACGTGTAAGGATATATTGGTTGGATGTATCCGGTGTTGGGCTGTCTCGTGAGATGCCCGTTCTAATTCAATAAAGTTGCAACTGTCGATGATTTTCTGGGATTTCGAGGGACCTTATATGCTTATGCCATATGCCCTGTAAAGTTAAGAGGTGTCCTAATAGAAGAAAATGTTTAAATTATCCTTTATTAAATTTATCATAATCTAATAACCACTTAAACATAATCAAATATAAATCTAAAATAAAACATAATTCTAAAATTATTTTATAATTTTTTTTTCTTCTTTTTCTAACCGAATTTTTTATTTTTTTTTTTCTTTTTCCCTCTTCATCTTCCATAAATAATTAATCGTCGATTCACAAAACGAATATCATCGCCGATTAATTTTATCGTCTACAAATGACTCGTGTAAAACAATGTAGTAGAGATATACGATATAATCCTGGGATTGCAGCGATTGCAAATCAAGCGAATCAACCAAATCAACAAAAAGTTGAAGAGCCAGTTGTTGAACCCAAAAACGATTCCCAAACGAGAAAACCAATTCATGTTCAAGCCAACATGTAAATTAGAAGGTAATTCCCGAGAAACCCCTTCGTTTTTATGCGTTTGTGATTGTTGATTCGACTTCAAATCATGAAAACTAGGGTTCAAAATGTAGTTTCAATAAAAAATTCGGCTAGGAACATAGTAGTTTCACAAACCGAACTTTTTGTTTCTCAAGAACACCAAGAACAGTTTGGCTGAAGAAAAAAAATGGCTAGCCGAACTTTTGGTTTCTCAATAATTTGAAACTGAACTTTTTAGTTGAGAACAAAAACTAGGAGTTCGATTAGATCGATATATAGTTATCCTTTCAACTGAATTTTTTACTCCAAAATGGGAACAAAAGGTTTGGTCAGATTTCAATTTTTTGTTATCAGCCGAACATTACACTGTTTTTGGACTATTTGGATGTATGCTAGCCGAACATTTTTTTTCTTGTCCGAACTTTTGAGTCCAAAATGTAAACAAAAGTTCGGCTGCTTTAAAAAAATAAAATTCAGTCGAACATTTCTCTTTTTTTGGGTTATTTGGATGTATGCTAGTCGAACCATTTTTTTTACTCCCCAACTGTTTGTTCGGTTAAATCGATGGTGTGTTATTCTTTGCCGAAGTTTTTATTTTTTATCCCAACTTCATGCTTTGTTATTCAAATTAGTTAAATAGTCTTTGTTTTGTTTTTAGGGACAAGTCGAAAGGTAAAGCTAAGCAGATGGTGGTGGAAGATCTTAGAACTCCGACCCCTGACCATGGTAAACACCTAGGGGCAAGTAAGCGTGGAACTAGAGCTACTAAAACATCAGGGTCGTTACCGGGAGTTGTAATATGTGAAGTGAACCAAGAGATAGAGCAGGAAGTTAAGGATGAGGTAGAAGAAGATGGCTTGGAAGAGGAAGAGGAAGAGAAACATGATGACGAAGATCTACAACAAAATCATTCTCTTATTGTTGTTAAAGAAAAGAAGACGCCTAAAACACCTTGTGCTAGATATGCACATACTCTTGATGATAATTTGTGTTTAACTCCTACCGACCCACCTCGTGGTATGCCAGAAGATGGAGGCGAAATATTTTTTGGCTACAAACACTCATGGGTTTCCAAAATCTACTCGACAAAGGTATTGAATTTTAACTATAAATATTTTTCCGTCTTATGTTCTCTTAATTATGATTTGTTGTATTTTAGTTAGTGAATGATTATGTTAATTTTGTAGTATCATACCAATGCGACTAGAGTGTTGAGAAGCCAGAAGGCGGTTTCATGGGATATAGAAGATGAGTGTGAAGAAGTGGTGGAGAGAGTCAAATCATGTGTTTTGTGGTCTGATATCCATTATGAACACGCCGAGTCTCAGCGTTTGCAGAGAGGTTCTACCCAGAGATGGATACCATACACCTCCCATTTGGCGAGATGTGTATCACTCTTGATGACGTGCACAAGATCACGGGTCTTAGAGTGGATGTAAAATGTGTTTATAAAGGCTATCAAGTTAAGATGAGTTTTGCAGATCTAGATTTTTTAGCGGAAAAAACACTAGGATGGAGCCGAATTAAGACCAAGATGGAGTTCTGATGCGCTGTTAAGGAGCCTAAACCTGGTATGGAGTAGATGGAGATGGATGACAAGGGTCGTCAGTTGAAGAAGGTGAGGAAATTCAAGTTGGTCGTTTTGAAGATGGAATTCAGAGGGACAAGAAAGAAAGTAGAGAGAGGAGAGTTGGTGATGGATGAGGAAAAAATTAAGTAACATGTCACCGCTTACTTGTTGTATCATCTAGGCAACCTTATCTTTCCCAACACTTCTGAAAAACAGGGTAGATGCCAATTTCTCCAGCTTTTGCATCCCCTCAAAAAGGTCAATAATTACTCTTGGGGCACTGCGGTCCTTGCGTTCCTTCAAAACCAACTTTGGAGCGCTAATCGGATTAATACTTCACAAATCGAAGGTACTACACTCTCTTCCAGGTAATCTTTGACATACCCATACCCATAAATTTTGTAGAAAGATGATTGATGAATCTTTATATGTAGCCGAACTTTCTTATGTTGGATTGAGAATTAAATTTTTATTCTAACCAAACTTTTTTTAAACTTTGGTTTTTCCCTTAGGTGTTTGTGTACAATCACTTCCATGTATTGAAGTTGCATGATAAGAAGAAAGGTTGGCTTGGTGGGCAGCCGACGACCGGAAAGTACTAGTTCAAGCACACAGATGAAGGCTAAAGAGAATCCGTTGGCATACTTGAGGAGAGTGTTGGATGATTTGGGAGCGCATAAAGTAGTTTTTCACCCCTAATCTTTTGCTGAGGTTGAGATATCGCCAGTCGTAGCTTACTACGAGCCATTGTTCTTTCCTGGAGGTTACTCGATATACAACCCTCGAAGAGTATTTCGCCAGCTTTTTTGTATGCAAAATATACCAACCATGGAGAATGGAAATTTTAGATTGATGAAAAGGGGTACAAAGAACACCTCCAATTTCTTTAAGCCCAGACATAACCCACCGACAACGCTAGAGATGTGGAACAACATGGATGAATACCTTATTGATGAAGATGAGTGTATATCTTTGGAGGATGCCCAAAGTGTATATGGATAAGGGTACATGGATTGATATCTAAGTATTACTCATCCCTATGTTATAAATAGAGATGAACAAGCTAAGGCAGAAGGTGAAGGCGAGGGACGGAGCCATGGAAATTTGGTCCTGGGGTCAAAAAAATTTATCCCCTTTAGCGACACAAACATTCAATTCTTCCTTATATATTTGCACCCACAAGACATAATAATTACCCTAAACCCAAGCCTAATTATACTCAAATCCAAAATCTTGTAGGGTCTACGGACCCCACAAACACCCTCTGGCTTCGTCCCTGGGTGAAGGATAAGGGAGTTGAAACCAGGAAGACGCCTACTCGCGACGAAGATGTGGCGAAGGTGTTGGAGAGTGTGGTAAATAAAGTTCTTCTCTTTATGATTTCGAAGTGTTATAAAGTTTGAACTAAAATAACATATTTTTATGTTTAACTTTAAATAGGTAAGCTGGGTATGAAGTTATTGAGGAAAATGATGGCTAAAACTCGCATAGGAGACCCTATGTTGACTGAAAAACAAACATATCTTTACAACAAATGAGAGAAAGTCATATCGAACAATGAGGTGGAGCCGAACAAGACGAAGGCACGCAATAGGAGTCAAAAACAAGGGGAAGGTTCAAGTGCGGCTGCTGCTACTAGGATGGAACCAAGTGGAGATGAGATCCAAACCGACGAAAAACAAGGTCCTAGACATGCACATGGTAAAAGAGTTCGTCGCACTCGTCAGAAAGGTGCATGAGTGTTTAAAACATTTTAGTTATGAATTAAGTATGTTTGCATTTTAGTACAATTAGATGGTATGAGTTTAGTAAGTTGGTTTGTATTTGACGTTAATGCTTCGTAACTTGGTTTGAATCTTTAGTTAATTAATTTCGTAAGTTCGGCTTAAAATTTCGGTTTATAAAGGTATTCTATAACTAGCCGAACAGATGTTCGGATTAAAAAGAACATCAGATTGGAAAAACATAGAAAGGTTCGGCTAGCCTTATAATTTTACAAATAACCAAACTTTTTTTGGATTTGGACTAAAAAGTTCGGTTATTGAAGACTATTGTCGACCTTGCCAAACCTCGTGTTAACATACAATTCTTTGATATTTTTACAGTTCGGCTAGATCGATAATAACTTTTCTTAACTGAATTTTCTTTATGTTTCAAAAATGATCCGCTAGAACCTTGAGCCAACGACTAGTTTCTCGAAATTTGGGTTGATATACTAGCCTTTGGGTCTATATGACCTATAAGAACAACTCATACCAAAGCAGATACCCTCACACTTCTCTTTACAAATAATACCTAAACTTCTCTCAACCAATATTCCTCGCAATTCCCAAATTGCTTCTTATTTCTTCATCATACAAAAAAAAAACACGAAAACATGGATGTTAAATTCACCACCAAAGAAGATGTTGCAATAGCTCTCTCTTGGTCGTCGACTATACATCATGATCAAGACCTAAATATTAACTTATCTCAACCCTCGGATAATTTCTGGAACCGTGTATTCCTTTTCTTTGTCACGTTAGAAGGCAATGTCAACAGAAGATTATTTCGACTTATCAAGGAGAGATTCGAATTACTTCATAATCGATGTGAAACTTTTAGATCGGTGATGGTGGAAACCAAGCGGAGGTATCCTACCGTTGAAAATGAAAAAAATACAACTCAACTAAGTGCATTTCAATTATACTATGAATTTCCAATGCTCCGTTATGAGGAAATCTGTGGAGAAAAATTCGGGCATCAACAATTCTATGATGTTTTAAGTTCTAGCGACTTGTATTTCCGTGTTTAACTTTTTCATGTCTAATTTATCTAATTTATCTACTTTAGGTCTTTTCTCTTATTGTAATCTCATTTACTTCAATTAAATTTTTTATTGAATTTCATTTTTAACGTGTTGCTATTAGACCTTTATGCTTAATCTAACTATTGTTGGTAATAATCAATGTGGTTTTGCTATAATTACTTACCACTCAAATGTTCGGTTAGTTTAATGAATAGGTACCAAATGTTCTTTGATATTTATAGATTTCGTCTAGGTCGATAGCAACTTTTCCTAACCGAACATTGCTTTGGTTTCAAAATTGAGTCCGTTGAACCTGGAGCCAACAACTAGTTTCTCGAAATTTGGGTTGATACACTAGCCGTTGGGTCTCTATGACCTATCAAAACACCTCTTATCTTTATCTTTTTTAATTTTTGATTATAAAGTTCATAATATTAATTGCGTATTTGAAGTAGCAATTTTAAATTTAAAAATAATTCTCAATTTGTCATACAGTATGAATTGATTAATTGCTTTCAATAACATCTGAATCGTATGTGATATCAATGCGTCATGATAATTAATGTCATAATCGTAGAAACTTATTGATTTAATATAATAAAATTTTAGTCTGATCAAATTTTAATTTGTTTGATTAGATTTAATAATGATATTTAATTAAAAGCATGAAAATTATTTTTAGCTTGTACCCATTTAATATTATGAAATGTTAAGACATTTTTATGAAGTGTGAAGATACATATGAAGGACACTTTAGAGATGCGGCAGCTATGCAATAATGATGCACTGGGGGGCATGCTATAAAGAAATCAAATTTTTAGCTGTGAAATGAGTTAAATATTGCACGCCAATTAGGTATTTCATTTTAATAATTTATTAATGTTAAAATAGAAATAATATATTTCGTTACTTTATGTTATATGCCTTGTACTTCTTAACATAAGGCAGCAATTAATACTTTAAGTGAGCCTTCAAGAAATGATACTTCATATGGCTCTTACTTCACGAAGAATATTATCCTGAATTTCTTTGAAAGGCGATACCTCTTATACTTCTTGCAACAATCTGAACGCTTCTACAGGAATTATCATTCAAAAATGTGTATTTCTTTCAACCTATCATTAAATATTTCCGGAAGGAGAATACTTCTACATTCGTATACTTCTGATCTCTCAAACAACGATTACTTCGGAATAAAATGATATTTCATCTGGATGTTTCTCATGTCTTATTTAAAATATATTTCATATTTTCTTTCTGTATATGCTTCTCATGTATATAGAAGAATATGTGTTATATCTTAAATAAGAAATGAGAAATGAGAAATATCTGGATGATTTCCAAGTATACTTCTCATCTACATTTCAGGTATATTTCTTACCGATATTTCTCCGTTCAGGAGACAAGATAAGACTGGTGGATACATCCCCAAAGAGGGGACCTATGTAAGAGTCTTAATAAAATAATGGATCACACATAATTTACTCTATGCCCGAGATAAATTAGGCGTGTGTTCCTGCCGAGCTCCGTGGCTAGGAGACATGATAAGACTATTGGGTCGCAGAACCCATGAAAGAGTCTTGATACAAAATACTCCAGGAACACCTTATTCTGGAAAGCGCGTATGATTGGCGACACAATCGTAATACAAACAAGAAGGGTACGTTCGGGACCAACCCTGTATCTTACCCCTGGCTCGGGTTTGTTTCGTATGTGTGGGATCCCGAATGTCATCCCGAATGTCATAACTCCGTGGAAGGAGGTGCTTCATTGCAAAAAATTCCAACCCAGGGTTCAAAGGAATCTTGTGGTGAAAAGCTAACGATCAATATCTATATATATATATATAAAATTTTGTTTTGCAGGAACAAAAATGCAACATAAAATGAAAAAGCATAAGCAACATCAACCACCACATTATGGTTCGGACGAGACGAGAAGTTGTTTTCTTAAGAGTTTTTCTTCAAAACAACTCTCAAGAAAAGGGGGCATGTTGTTAGTACCAAAAAGCTGCTCTAACACGTGGTAGCAACGTCAGCGTAGCTCAGCATTTCCGCTCCCCGTAGTGTCCCGATACACCAGTCCGAAGTGCAGCTAGTCCGAACCATGGACCCCACTGAAAGTCCGGAGCGCAGTCAAAGTGCGGAGCACAGATGTCCCGCTACTCAAAGTCTGGACCACACTCAAAGTCCGAAGCGCAGACATCCCGATACAGTCATTCCCGCAACGAAGCTCAGTTTCGTAGCGTGGACCGAAGCATGGATCGTACCAGTCCCGCAGGAAGATCATTTTCATTTCCCGCAAGCCAGGTCCGCAAGCCAGATCCGCGACCCATTCCCGTAAGCCAACCAGACCAGCCCAGACCGTTTAAGGGATAGCTGGATAAGAAGATAAGGTGTACAGGCGGACCCACATGGAGTTTCCACTTCACCAATTGTTTGGCACGTGGAAGCATTCTTTAAATGCCACGTCAAATGAGATTACGTTTAAAAGGAAAAGGAAGAAGGAAAGAGAGGGGGATCGGTTTTCTTCTTCGACTGGAAACCCTGTAAAAACCAGAGCTCCAATGGAGTTCCGGGATTTGTAACCATCAATTGATCAATAAAACCTTCAATTTCACCACCCGTGGACGTAGGCTATTCATAGCCGAACCACGTTAAATCCTGCGTACAATTTCTTCTGTCTTCTTTTGATAATTTTGTTGATGATTTTGGTTGTTTTGGGTTGATGAGAATTTCTGCCCAAACAAATTTGCTCGATTCCTTATAGCAGATATTTCAACAACTCCCCAGCCTCAATCGAATGGGTCAAGACCCTGACCAACAAATTTGCTCGATTCCTTATAGCAGACATTTCATTATCAATCACTGGTGATTGAACTTCTTCATTCACCAAATCTTGAATTTGTGGATCAACAACTACACCACTTCCAGATTCAGTTGATGCTATATTCAAACCAATTCGTCCCGATCTTGTAACTCTATACATGTTCATCTTTAAGAATCTACGGGAAGTTTTCTGAGAATCAACAAAGAAGAAAATTCGATGAAAAGAGAAAAGATGAAGTTAAAGTTTACGGCTAAATAAGAAGAAAAAGAGGGAGTTTGACTTAGATTTTTTTGGTATCTATCTCTCAATTTCTTAAACAATAAACCTTTATGATCAATTTTAAAAACGATTTCATAAGTTTGCAAAATACGCAATTATCATAGATTGATTCAGTTGAACATAATGGGTGCCAACAAAACATAATCAATTGATTTTATATAATTGATTTTAAGTTCCCAAATTTTATAAACAATCATATCAAATCAATTAATCATAAAATTATCCACAACCCAACTCAAATTAACCAACTACTTAATCAATTTTAACTTCAATTCAACAATTTTTCATCAATTTTTTATACCCAATTTACATGTTCCATAAACCCTAGAATTATACCCAATTCCAAAATTACAAATTGTAAAACCTAATTTATCTATTTCATAATCATATGATTAATCTTTAAACATATATATACAAATTTAATAAACAAAACAATACAATAAACAATAATCTAAACCTATAAAATCCATTAAAATTTTTAGTAAAGTTTGAGTTTATTACCTTCCTTTGAAATAATCCTAACTTCCAAAGTTGGTATCAAATCTATCGAGCTTTTGCAATTGAGCTTGATTTGGGAGAATTCGGTTGCACAAATTGGTATGGTGGGCGCTTATGAGTGGAGTTCGTCTGTGTTGTTGGAAGTGTTCATGAGAAAAATTTGAGGTTTGGAGAGGAGAAGAGAATCAAGACGAACATATATTCCTCCTCCCCAATCAGGCGTTCACCCAGCTCTCCGCCTGGTGAGATGCGCGTTTGGCTAGGGATGCGCCTGATGATTCAAGTATATGTCTAAGCGTGCGCCCGTCCAATTTAAAAAATGAACCATCTGCACGTGTAAAAAAATGACCGGGCGTGTGGCTATGATACCGCCCCATCAGGCGTTCGGCTAAGAGAGCGCCTGTCTCTGGGGCGTGCATCTAGGGGTGCGTCTATCATCAGGCGTTCTTTTGGGTAACGCCTCTCATCCATCGTTCATCAAGCGTCCGCCCCACCCAAGCATTTCCACAGACGTACGCCCGTAAAACTAGACGTATATCTAGCCGTGTGCCCAACGCCAGACGCTAGCTTAGACAACCGCCCGATCAAATTTTACTCCCGCACCGTTGCGTTTCAGGCGAAATAAAAAGTAAAATTTTTACTCTTTAATCTTTTGGTCTAGTTGTTTCATTGTGGATGCTTTTAGATTGTTAACAATATCTCGAT
The DNA here is from genome assembly GCA_023531435.1 of Papaver californicum. Lineage (NCBI taxonomy): Eukaryota > Viridiplantae > Streptophyta > Magnoliopsida > Ranunculales > Papaveraceae > Papaver > Papaver californicum. The sequence goes on from JAJJMC010029998.1 coordinate 1,125,735, forward strand.
TCGTCCGATATTATATGCTCATTAGAAAGACGTTTGTAGGATTGTTTGCATCTAATCTTGCAACATATTATGCTTGTAAATAATATAACTCCTCATTCATACAATATCACGATATACAAAAGAACACCCTCATGTCACATGACATGATCATGTACAAACATTATTTGCGGCCATCAGGTCAGCCCAATTCTGTTTGGGCACAAGTTCTAGAATTAGATTATATTGGATATTCATTTATTCAACTTTAAAATCTAAATTTATAGCCCAATGACTTATTCAAAGACCGGGTCAACGTGGAAAGAGAACGAAAATTCTAAATCTACAACCCATTTTTTTTTTTTTTTTATAAACCATTGAAATTTCTTTTGAATCAATACACTAATCTATAGCTAAAATTAAAATATCGCGTTGTTCTTTCTTTGGATGTAGATCAAAATAATCCGATTGGATTAATTACATTACTACTTACTAACAGATGGATTTGAAAAACAGATCTCAAATTTTAGTGATTTATAAATGGTTGGCAATTTTAGGTGTTTTTTATTATAATTTTATTAAGAACAAGTTTGAATACCACTGAACAATTCAATTGATATTTTTTGATATCATTTTGATGTCTAAATTTCCTAAATTTCTGATCTACATACACCCCTACGTAAAATGTTATCACTTGCAATACTCCCGATATGAAATGTTAACATTTATAACAACCTATACATGAAAGATATATTAGTACAAACACCCCAAATATGTCCCAAAAAACGTTGTTAACACTTTTCAGCATCTACAACGTGAAATGTTAACACTTACAACACCCCTTATACATAGTAGGATTTTGCAACACTTGCTACCTTTGTAACATATATTTATATTTCTAAATTTGCACCCGATTTGTTTATGCCAAATCCACTATTCATGTTCTTCATTTTTTTTGCTTGAGGTGCGTAAGCTCCCTTGTAAGATGTTAGTACTCCCCCCGTCCAAGTTATATAGGTATAAAAGAAAAATATTTTAGATTAATAAAAAATATGAGATTTATAAAAGTATATCATTTTTTCTATATTATCTCTTACTTTTTGATGAAAACAAGAAACATTAAGTTAGTTTTAGTGTAATACAACTATCATAAATAAGGGTGTAAATGGAAAAAGCTATCTAGGAGATAAAACTATGCCTATATAGATGGACAACAAAAAATAAAAATTATGCCTATATAACTTGGACAGAGAAAGTACTTACATGAGCCCTCGCGTAAGGGGTGGTACGAGTGTTAATATTTCATGTAGGGGATGTTGTAAGTGTTAAGAATTCGCGAAGGTAATTTAAGCAAATCAGGGATTTTGTAACAATGTTTCGTTTGCATCGGATATTATGTCGCTAAAATTTGCAACTTTTATATTGGTTAAAAAATATGGATCATATCCATTCATGGGGTTGTGGTCATTGTTCATGTATGGGCTTTGAAAATTAGCGTGGGCCATGTGAAGAGGGGTGTGGATTCAGATCTGTGGACTGAAAATACGAATTTCCATGAAATATATATTGTTTTTTTACAAAGAAAGTTCATGTATTAAAAAAAAAAAAATACAAAGATGTCTTAGTACTTTTAAACACTTCCCAATTGAAAAATACATAACCAACAAGTATCTAAACTAGAAACCACGTTATCACTGTTGCGATGCGATTATCACAAAACTTAAATCTCATGTACGCACTTCACCGCCATAAACACGTTTGTTCCGCTCTTTTCACTAGGACCAAACTACCACGTAAGGAATTTATCTCCAAATTTCCTTATTATTGCTATGGATATTGTTCATCTTCCAGGGCATAAATTTTTGTTGCATAGTGTTTGAAAAACACCACTTAATTTTGAAAAGGATTTTAGGAAGAAACTCCATATAGATCAAGCGCATTTACAATGAAAGAAAGGTTTCCTACTGTCTCCTTCCTATCTTGCAAAACTGATCTTGCAACAGCCTCCTTTCCAGCTCTAAGCATTGCTAACATAGGTTAAGAGTTTTGTAACCCTACCAGAACATCAACGAGACCTTTGGAGAAAACCTTTAGGGCCTAATGATGTCCACGTTTTTCTTCTCAAATGTTGAAACAAATTCCGGGATGAAAAGATAATTGACTTTTGTCGAATAGTCGTTGGTTCCAATTGACGTACACTGAAGCTCATCCATCTCATACAGTGGCCAAATGTCACAACTAGGAGTTCAGCGTTGATTACAAAGAAGTTCTTATTCCAGTTGCAAAGCATAACACAATCAGGTTAGTAATTGTTATGGAAACACAAAACCAATGGCCCATCTTCCAGTTAGATTCAAATCAGCCTTTTTACGTTGTGACTTGCAAGAACATGTATTTATCCATTAACCATATGGTTATATAAAGAACAGTAGTGATAATATAGTTTATAAGTTGAAAAAAACTCTGCACGGATTAAATCAAGAACCACGAGCTTGGTATACTCGTGTTGATGCTTATTTTCTGAAACAGGGTTTTCAGAATTGCCCATATGAACACAAATTGTATCTCAAGATTGAAGATGAGGGAAAAATATTGATTGTGAGTTTATATGTTGATGATCTCTTATTTAGTAGAGTTGATAGTTCCATGTTTGACAAGTTTAAAAAAATCCATGATGAAAGACTTTGATATGTTTGATCTATGTTGTATTATTTTCTTGGTATCGAAGTAGCTAATCAATCAGATGATGGGTAACTAATTTTTCAAAATAAGTATGGGCAAAAGAGCTCAACAAGGTTTGAGGTAAATAATTGCAAATATTTTGAAGGAAAGAAGATTGACATCAGTTCATACAAGTAAATTTTGGTAAGTTTGATGTACATTCTGATAGAATTTAAGATCTATATTGTGAATGAATCTACTGGATTGAACAGAATGAATGAATTTGTTAAGATCGGTTTACAGGACTCTGTTGAGTA
>JAJJMC010029998.1:1148095-1190658 GCA_023531435.1 Papaver californicum
ATTCCACTATCATGATTCATTTTCTTGATTCAAAAGATTATGGATTCATGACTGTAATTTGATCAGATTTATGATCTGTAAATGAATGGACTATTAAAATTTTCTCATTAATTGATTTAAAAGAGGATTCTATGTATCAATTTTAAGTTAAAATCTTTCTGTTTATTGTTTTTTCATCAAATCATTGTTTGTTGATGTCAATGGGAATTTTGGCATAAACAGTATATGTTCTGCTTTTTTTTCGGCTTCATCTTTGTTTTGTCGATCATTGTTCTGGTTGTTGTCATCACTTGCTTCACAACTAGGTGGGTTAGATCCACTAATAGGCTAAGGATGGCGTCAATTTTGATTTCAGACGGTTGCGTCTCTTGGAGGCTCTTGATCTATTACTCCTTCTTTTTCTATAAAAATCTTACTATCACTTTTCTAGAAACGGAGAGAATGTATTTTTTGTTATGCCTCTTTGCTCGCCTGTTGGGTTTTGATGTTGTTCCTTCATCTTTGGCGTAAGTTAATTTTTTTTGATGGCGCAAAAGGTAATTTGTTGCTGACCCGGATGATCTGATTTCTTTCCTTTCAGGTATGTTTTTTGCAACAATTGATAAAAGTTTTGCTCTTGATGCAGACGGCGCTATTGTTTAATAGGTTCATACACCTTGATGATTGGTTAATGGAGAAAAAAATAAAACCGTGGACGCGAAGATTGGCGAAAGTATATTTTGGATTTGGACTGTGTTATTTTTTATCACATCTTAGTACCTTTCGTGAATGAGAAAACTATGGATACAAAAGGTAAATACGCGGATGATGAAAAGAAATATACGTGCGCTTTGTACTATATCCGGAAATGGCGATACAAACACTAGATTTAGCTTTTTGAAGTTATATGAAGCGTATATCCGTTTATATGTACACTTAGTGACAATACTTGCGTGTGTTCGGAGTGCGACATTCTATTTGTAAAAGTAACTAAAACAAGATTTTGAAAACGCCTTTTTCTTGCGCGAAGAAAATAATAATAAAACGAATGGCAAAAAAAAAATTGTCTGAAAACCTGACGAAGCCACCATTAGGGATTTTAGTGCGATATATGGGTGAATTTTCATATATGCGGTTTTCATACGGCGAACTCACAAAACAACTTCTCTTGTCGTAATCATTTAAAAACAAAATATAAGGCTCGACGTGAAGTGGGGCTGGTATTTGGCTGAAAATAAATGGAAGCTCGTAAAGACTGAATGTAAATGATCTGTAAATTACAAAGGTAATTAAATTGCTGGTGCTTAAAGTAAATGAACTGAATGAAAAGACTGAACTTCAAATGAACTGAAAGCAAATATATTGAATATAAAAGGAAATAATAAATGTCCGATTGTATAAAGAACTTAGAGAAAATAGCTCGGTGAGGATATATAACTACCTAACAACTTTTTTGGTGAGTGATGAGTTGTCATAAACAAAATAAATTAATTCACTTTTTTCTAATGATACCAACTAGTAATATGATAGTAGTGAAGATCGTTTCCACATAAAGTTGTATAATTGAGATTATCGGATTAGCTAAACGAACACAAAACCAAACATTAAGAGGGATTGGTTTATTAAAGCAAATAATAAGAATAAGAAGATGATTAGGGACTCATTCCCGTTACCAAACATTACCTTAATTAGTATACCTATTTACCTTTCGTTAGAATCATATCATCACCAACCGTAGAATAACAGCTAAATCAGTGTTATCCCCAAAACTTCTTCTATCACTAGATATGGAAGTTCTCGACTACCAGATTTTATTATTCTGAACCAACAAGTGGTAGATCACTGAAGATGTAACTCAATCAAATACTTTAGACTTTTTGAATTTAGGTTGATCCCAGTAGTTAAACTCTTAGATACAGGTCCAACTGCTGATGTTGTCTTCACTGGCAATTTCTCCACATAATCCCTCTGCAAGGTCTTACGATCTTTACCTTTGTAAATCGTTGTTTGACTATACTTATTTCGTAACTTTATACTAGCATTAGGGTGATCAATAGATTAATTTAATATGCATCCTGAAACATTAGATATAGTGAAAACAAAAGATAAGATGATTAAAACTCCAAATAAACTTGTAGAAATAACAGATATTCATGTTTGAAGTATTGAATTTATCCTTAGTCAACAAAGGATTAGTTATTCATGATACAAAGAAGAAGAAGAAGAAGAAGAAGAAGAAGAAGATATATCACGGTTTCACCCTAAATGGTAAACCTTAGAATATTGATGTAAAACCTCGCCTCCCCTCTCTCTTTCGAAGATAAAACGTCCCTTAAGAAATCTTACATGTCCCCTTATATATCCCTCACACCCATAGGATTTGGACCCACTTATAAACCAAGTTTTCTCACTTTCAATGCCATTTCCGCAATATTTTCATCTAGGATCGGTCCTGGGATCGCCCCAAAATCCATGCCATAACTTCTTCACACGAACTCGGAATGACCTAATTCTTTTGGCGTTGTCTTTGTATTTTCATGACCTAAAACATAGATTTGAATACTTACAAATTTTATTAAATTCCCCTTGGTATTTGGTTCATCTTCACTTCTATGTCCATTTCAGCACTCATTAGCTCCTTTTGGATGATTCTACTTAACTGAGATAACAAAATAAAACAAAAGTATTACAAGGTAATATGAAAGAAATGCAGCCAATCAGACAATGGAAATTGATACAAAATATATAGTAACTTATGCACTTAACAGTGAGCTTCGAGACATTTGGTTTAGTGGAATTCGTCGTCCCCTTAGGTCAAAGCCAAAATGTAGTTGCTAGATATACCACATACCATACCGAGCTAAAGAAAAGAAATAATAGAACAAAATTGGGATCTATAATATAATCTGTACCCCTTTGCCTAGAGGCATGAGAACTCTATTTATAGGGATCAAAGGACAAAGCTCATTGATCATATATATCTCAGGGAGTATAGAAGTTAAGTTAAACTAAGGTTCTAAAGTATTCCAAGTAGTGGGTTTGGGCTTAGATTCTTACACGACGAGTCGTGGGTTTGTAGGAGACACCCACAAAAATCATGTTCTACATGGAAATAACAAGCATATTGAGGTCAAGTATTATTTCTTAAAAGACCAAACAATTGCTGGTGGGATTGAACTTGCTCATTACAGAAGTGAAGAACAAATTGCTAAAATTCTTACCATGCTCCTCAAAGTGGTTGACTTTTGAAGCTAAGGAATATGATTGGTACGTCTTTGTACTTTGGATATAATATTCCTTGAGGGAGTGTTCTTTATAAGATTATCTTGTATGTTGCATGTTGTTTGTGTTAGTTGTATTAAAATGAAGTGTTATTCACTATCAGTTTAAGGGAGTATCCTCTGAACAAATTAGATTAGAAACCTTATCTTGATCATGTGCTGTAACTTCTAGCAGTTATAAAGAATTTATTAAGTGATGCAAATACCAATCAATTATGTATGTGTGGTTTTTTTTATATAGTCTTCTTTATAAAAAAAATTTGTTATTCTGTTAATGAAAACAACAAGTTTATCTTCTAAAATGTTAAACAAGAATAGAAAAATATTGGGGTCAGAAAGCAGCTTTTCTGGTACATTTTGAAAAATAAATCAAATAATATAATTAAATAAAATAAGGATAGATGATTTAAATATAACCACGGTTAATTCGGTCTCCAATAAGAGTATTCAAATAGCTAGGTAGTACACCCTTATTATAAGTGATTTTTTAATGCAACGACAACAACAAAAACAAAAGAGATGATTAAGATATTGTCCAATATAATTTAACCTTAAAATGGTTTGGGCACGGTCTAAAACATGGCACAAACACAACTAAAATATTGTTGTAAGTTTGTAACCGTGTCACACATGTTATTAGCACGACATATGGGACAAGCTATATCAGTGCCATATTTACTCGAGACATTGGCCAACTTGTAGACATCTACTAGACATTGTTGGACGCTTTTATACGCATTATAAATGATGGTTTCGAATTTTGAAACTCATAGCGAGTCGAGTTTGATATAAGTTGTAACAACAAAAAAATATTCATCCATTAACATAATATAAAAATTAACCATAACATGTTCTTTTCTTCTTGATTGAATATGCGAACGTATTTCTAGTGGAATACGAATGAACCAAAATAATAGATATTATACTAAGTCATGGAAGTCCATCTGCATCCCTAAATCTCAAAAATGTATGGGACTTAGAAATCGTAGGTTTTTCAATGTATCTATATATGCTTACTAGGATTGCCTGGAGAATGATAGCTTCATCACCTCCTATTCGAGTTCAAGTTCTAAGGACAAAATACTTGAGATTTTTTAATCTTGATCAATTCTATATTTTCTAAGATCTCTTGGATATGGGTCAGTATTAGAAAGGGAATGGAAATCTTTAGAAACAATTGTATAGGGGACCTTTTAAGGAACTCAACTTTAGATATTTGGTCTAAAAGTTAGATATTTGTTACTAATTTCCTTATTCATCCAATTGTAGTTGAGAAGGAAACTCCTACTAAAATCATTGAGTTAATTAATGTGCATGGTCAATGGAATATTGATGCTTTTGATTCATATTTTTCTTTTGAAATTGTTTCAAAAATTCTTATTCTTCCCGTACCTGACGCAAAAATTGATGAACTATAATTGATACATACCAAAAGATGGAATCCCTACTGTAAAAACCATTTATAGAGTCTTGACTAAAGACTTAGGAGTTGGAATCTGAAAGCAAATATAAAGACTTAACTGTCAGCCTAGGGTGCAATTATTATTTTTGGAAATTATACTCAGATGCTTTGACTTTAAACAATAAAACAAATGTTATAACCCGTAAAGCCAACCCTTTCTGTTGCTTATGCAACAACAATCATGTGTAATATGTTATTCACTAATTTTTTTTAAATATCCTTTTACTACTATTGATCGCTTTGCTCTAGGCTTGACTTATTTGAATGTAGATCCTTACATTACTCTTATTTAGAACTGGATTGACAAGTTTATTAGTACTCGTGGTGCTAATATGACTGAACAAGCAGATTATATTGCTTGGTCAATCTGGAAATTTAGATGTTGAAAAGGGGAGGGTACTAAGTACAACACCAACTTTTTCGTTTCAGAACCTATAGATAATTTTCTTATGTAAACTTCAATCCATGATTAAAGCAGATAAGAATATATCCTTGGATAATCTCTAAAAGAGATTCAGATAGGATTAATTAATGTACAACTTGCTTGTACTTTTAATTATAAATATGACATCAATATAATGTAGAAAATAAAAGTAAAAAAAGATACCAAAATTTTTGTTAACGAGGAAACCTGCAATCTAGCAGTAAAACCCTAGGACCTTGTCCATTTTTAATACATACTTTATTAACCCGCTACAAACACTATCCTATTGTAAGACTTCGGTATGGAATATATTTGAGACAGAATAAACCATCTGAGCTACTCTACTCCAGTTGTTCCCCTACGTTTCTTGATTCTCACAAGAACCTACACACTTGATTCCCCTAGATGATGTCATTTACATCCATAAGAGTTGCTCCACTACTGTCCATCGTGAAGACTAACACTACCATGCCTCCAACAGGACGCCTGGTGATTTCCTTTATGATTCTAGATCAAAGATATAGAAATTGGTTCCCTGAATTTAGAAAAATCCAAATCCAGATTAGGGGTTATACTCTTCAAAACTTATATAGACATCTGATCTTCTAACAATACAAGAATCAAAACTAGATCTTAGTCTAAGATGTATTCTTATGAAAAACTCATAAACAAGACTTCAATAGATAATAATTATATTCAATCGTGTGTGTAGTTTTCTATCAAATCTGGATTTGATTTGTAATTTTTGAATGATATTATATTAGAAGAGAATGACCTTGGAATATACAAGAAACATGAGCAACACAATACAGATACAGGTTACGAAACAATCTTTATTTAAGATATATGAACCTGTGCTTCACGAATCCCAAGTGAAGTCTTTCAAAGTCAAACCTTAGATCTCGAAGATCCTTAAAATTTTGGAGGAAACTTTGCAACAAAATACACAAGAATATATGTATTGAGTTTTCTCTGTTGCTGATAGTTTCAAATTTATAATGATTAATCAAGGCTGGGTTGCTTAGGATGTGAGCAATTTATTTCTTGCAACCCAAGATAATTCTCAATTGCTAAACCAATGTTATTTCCTAAGATACCCAAATCATTTTCTTTGGAAAGAACTAGACTTGTAATGAGGTTCTTTCCATGGTTTGAAGTTGTAGACAATTGTTAGCTCAAGTGAATTCTATGAAAAGAATTACTATCAAAAAAAGGAATAAAAAAGGAATTCAAGAAAGGAATTAGACTTTCTAACCAAATAAATTTAGCAATTCGTAATTATGTAGATAGTTTGCCTTGAAATATAAAAAATAAGAATGAATGATCTCAAAGATATTAGAGTTATGGACCGGCTCATTAAGCTTTTAGGTTCGTGACCAACGAGGGTCAATTCCGTGAACCATAAGATAGAAAATATAATTTTGCCTTTACAGGTTCGCGGACTCAAGATATAGGTTCACAAACTCAAATGCAAAAAAAAAGGCTACAAAGAACGTTATTCTTGTTAGGGATACGAACTCACCTCTTTAGGTTCACAAACTCAAATGTTCAAAAGTGTCAGGAGCATAAACCTTTGTTAGGTTCGCGAACTCACCTCTTTAAATTCGTGAACTCAAATGCTCTCAAGTCTCCGGATAATTCTCTTGTACCAGGTTTGCGAACTCAAATGACATTCAGTATTATGGGAAGTTTTTCTTCAACAGGTTTGCGAACTCAAAATACAAAGTTCTCAGAGAATTTATCTAGTGTAGGTTCACGAACTCACTGTATTAGGTGCGCGAACTCAAGAGACTTTATTTGCCTTATATTTTGAATTCTACAAGCTTATTGATTCACAAACTTAGTTTATAGGTTTGTGAACTCAAGTGATTGAAAATCATTAGTAGTAAACTACCAAAACAAAACCTTACAAACTTAAGAATGAATTCGCAAGCCTTGAGATTTTCATTAACACTTGTGATTTTCTCTCAAGCTTAGTTTTGAGTTCTAGACAAGCAATAATGCTTGGAAGTCGAAACATCAGTAGACATAGCAAAAAGCTAGCTAATCCATGATATGATCTTCTTTGAATTATGATCATCTACTAAAGTCTTCGTTTTGTGCTACGATTGATAGATAGATAGATGAAAACGAGTTCAAAAGAAAAGACCGATATTCATTACTTACCTCGATGAAGCTTCTTCAAATTGATATCTTCGTATGATCTTCAATTCTTCATTCGTCTAGAGTAACTCGAAAAATTCTGAGAATCTACTACCTAATCTATTCCAAACCGAAGCTGACGTTAGTAGGCTAAATCAAGAAATTATTTTTGCATCTAAAATATGACAACATACTTGACATACCAAGGTATGTAAGTTCAATCGGGCATTCTCTCTAACAGATGTAATGTTATATTTAAAAATTAGAAGACTAACCCTATGAAGCTGGTTAGAGAAATTTCATTCCAACAAGCTCATATTGACAAGAAATGTTAATGTTTTATATAATAACCTACAAAGTATGCTTAGAAAAAAATAAAAAAAGTCATTCTAATATATGCTTCTTTTGATTATTTTTCAAGGAGATTTGGAGTAACTACAATCCTCTTGGATAACAATGGAAGTCATCTACAAGCAAGAGCCTCCTTTGGCTTAACCACTTGTTTAGAAGAAGTTGGACAATGAAGATGAAGGAAATATCAGACATTTTCTTAGAGGACTAAGAAACGAAATATCATAATTTTCTAAGTAGAGACCATATTGAAATAGTTGATTTACTAGCTAGAGGAATTAGGAAATCTGGAAACTCTATTTTTACTACTATAAATATGCCACCGGATGTCAGGGACCAGGTTTAGCTTCTTTGAAGCACTTTATAATGGGCAAAGCCCTAAATTGGTTTAATTTTTTCTTTAATAAATTTTTTATGTATTTATTTTTTAAATTAACATTTTATCAGAGAAATAGATCATTGTTTTGTTGTAATAAATATTTTTAATTAAATGGAAAAGTTCTTTTTAAAAGAAATACCTATTTTTTATTCAGATTATCATTCTCACTATAACTCTTATCTAACTTCAATGCTCGGTGTATCATATTTTCTTGATAAGAGAATACACAGTATTGCCGGCTTGCTGCAACATATAAGACCGCACAAAAACAAATCGTTAACATTGGATCCCATATTGCTTGAACAGTAGGACATGTGGGGCCATGGAAGATTAGACCCAACAAACAAAAATTATCATACTCAAAGAAGACGATTAAGGATAGTTAAAGAACAGTATATCTAAAATTGAAAAATCAAAAAAATCTGGTGCAGAAGTTAAATGCTTTTGCTGGTTTTAGGGTCTCGTTTTTGTCTTGTTTTGAGGGAGCTTGAGTACCACCAATGACAACACGGTAATTGAGAAGAAAGAAAGAAGCACACATAGTTCCAAAGAAACAGACCCAACAGAATCTTATGGAGTATCTCTTTCTCTTCATTTGATGGGCCCATTCATACATCACCTCACTTCAAAATAATACACACCATGCATTTTGTAGCTCTCTGTGAAAACCCCAATTCCTTGTAACAAGAAGAGATCATTCTCTAAGTATGTATATACTTAACAAACCAAACACACACAAACTAAGAATGTTTTAGAAAAACCCTGATTTCTTGTTAAACAGTTTTCAAATTTATCATACTTGTTTGAGTAATACTTCCCAAAATCATCTTAAATACCTAACTATCTTTATTTTGCATCATGTGATATGAACTCTTCTAACTATATACCTAACTTCAATCAACGGGATAACTCTTGTTAACAATTTTTTTGTTTCATTATGTGAAAGTTTGATGCTAGACATTGTATTTTAAGTAATATAACCATGTCTTCTTTTAATCATTAACCGAAAATAACGATAAGCGCTAGGTTTATATTTGCACTAGATTTGTGTCCGTATTAGGGTACACTTAATTTTTCATAACAGTTATTTTTCGATCAAGTTCAATTAGAAATTTTAATTTGGTGTGACGGGGCTTCATCAATGTCGGTTTGGTTATTTAATTTTACCATAAATGTTAATATCACAAGAGAATTAGTTATAGAACTCATCACCAGAATTATGGACATGTTGAGAATGATGAATCATAGCACCTGGTTTGTTCTGCAACTCTCTCTTTACATGGCCTCTATATTTCAAATTTGGTTATTAGTTTTGAATTGTATTATTTAAGTATTTAATTTTATACATTGCAGTTGATTGAGAAGGTTTAGAGAAACGTGGATGATACTATGCAGATGATTATTTGCCAATTAAGTATTTTTTGGTAACCGTTTAAAGTGGCAGCCGTGTATTTTGTTTTGCGGTGTTATCCACCCACTATAGGTGACGTTGACCCGGTATAATTAAGTATTTGGTGTAAACGAAGTGTAACAATTTTAAAACAAAATAGTCAATAGGAGAGTGGGTTTCTTTAACCCCTGAATATTTGCACCAATCAAAATTCCGTTTTGATCGTATATAACTTTTTTTTTTGGTTTCCTAGTCCCGGTTTGTAACGAATTCCAAATTTAATTTGGTTTCTTTTAAAATAAAAAAAAACGATTTCCAAATTGAATTTGGTTTCCCTTTTTAAATTTAACGGTAATCAATTATTAAAGATGATTAAACGTAGATCGTCGATTTGCAGTGTTGTCCGCCCACTGTGGGTGACGTTGATCCGATATAATTAAGTATTAGGTGTAAACGAAGTGTAATAATTTTAAAACCAAAAAAAAAAAAAAAAAAAAAGGAAAATGAGTTTCTTTAACCTCTAAATACATGCATCAATCAAATTATGTCAAGTGTCCTCACCAAAATGCACATTCCACATAAGCTAAAAAAGCTTTATTTCGACCAATAAAAAACGAAAGTTCCATTATCGTTCAACGTAAAAGCTTTATTTATCTAGGTCTTTAAGTCTTAAAATTACACAGCTAATGTTTTAGATTTGTAAGATTTTTATAATATATCACTAATGTATTTGGTATGGTTAAGTTACGTAATTTGACTTAAAATGGAAAAGGAAGATGCTTTTGAAACTTATAAATTAGGAAAAAAGTGGTGGTTAAGAAAAGGGGTTGAAGTGCATTATGCAATGAATTCATAGATGGGTTTTTTTGGAGATTGAGATTTGATAGGATGGGAGCTTGAAAGGACAAGAAACTAGACCATTGGCTCTGGGTAGAATTAGTGAATCAAACTCTCCATATTGAGGTGTAAGCAAAAACAACCACTTGCAACTGCAAAACCCCAACGTGCCAATGATGTGAGAGGAGATGGAACACGTGAGGAGAAATTTTCTTGAATTGGCCAAAGGTGAAGATTGCATGATGAGATGAATATATTCTCCATTGTTAGAATGCATCAACTTCATACGCTTCTTCAATCTCTTTCCATCCTTTGATTGGTTTAAAAACTCTAAAATCTCTTGTCTTTATCTCATAATCACCAACTCCTTATAGAAAAACCCTGACTTTCTTAATAGTCTCACGATTATAAAACACAACAAAGAAGAAAAAAAGAAAATTACACTTTCCAAACTTTGTCCAATTGTAGAATGGAGTCTACAATGTAGACTTACAGGTTTGCGGTAATCATCTAATAAACAAAGGAATAACCAACCTATACAAAAGTCTCAATCAAAATACCGAGGAAACTTCATCGGATCAAGATCAATAACTAACTATCAATATTTGTTGAATATAAGAAAATTGTACTTTGTTTATTCATTAATTAGCTTACTTAAAATGTATCAAGTATGGTTACCTATCTCCTTCTATTCTAGTAAACTTCATTCTCTTAAGATGTGCACAGCTCCTGCAATATATAACTTTAGACTACCGGTCCGGTCTTTGTCGAGGGATGCTTCTATGAGCACTTAATTCTTGTAGATTATACATGATATCGTCGTAGCAAGTTCATATGACCGGTATTCTTGACCTGTAAACTCTCTTGAAATATTGATTCACCGGAAACATGTACCACGATTATCATTTTGTATTGTATTGATAAATTATAATACTAATGCTCCTATGTTATGGCAAGTTAATCCTACTTATGATCGGGACTGGTATGTTTGTTTTTTTGGTGTAACAGATATCTGTTAGCTGGTTTAGTTAGGTTTGATTTTCCCTTACTAGTAAGCAGATTCAAATCTTTTTATTTGACCAGAGTTTTGATCTTTTGCAGTAAATAAATGAAAGGTGGTGGTAGTACCATTCTCTTGCAAGATTTCTGACTCCCAATTAAATGAAAACGTCTGGATTTGGGTTATCCAGTAGGGTGAAAAATAAACTTAAATTTTTGGTGTAAAAAAGTAAGTAAAATGTAAATTGATGAATTTGTTTATTTTTTTTACTTGGATGAGAATTTAGGAAAAGAGATAAATGCAGGCTAAGGACATTATTCCTTACAGGGAAATATGTAATTCCTTTTTATTATGTTTCTTGGTTTCTTGTTACAACAAGCAAACATTGCAGATCAATAGGGTTTTCATTGGAGTAGTACTACTGGTCTGTGAAGAGTATTCTCATTATTCACTGTTACCTTTTTGTTTGTTTTTCTTGACTCTTTTGAATACACCCCTTTGAGTGGAGTCATGACCATGAAAAACCTTAAAAAGGAGAAATGCATTTCCTCAAATAGTTATGAAGAACAGTAACTAAACACTATACAACTTGAAGATCTGTCAAAGTTTGGGTCTTGTGTAATAATCCAAAATTACAAAATCGGTGAAAGTTTTTTTCAGAATTGGACCCCACTATTTGATGGGTTCCAACTAATAAGGTTTTTTACAGCTCTTACCATGGGGCAGGTAAAGAATCAAAATTCAAACTTGGTATTTCATTTTCTAGGTTTATGAAGTCACACAAGCAAACAGAGAGTGCAGGAACTAGAGTATATATAGACTTCTGTTTTTTGGTTCTGCTTCTTCTTCTTCTTCTTACACACCCACCCACACGAGCAATAAAGTGACATACAGCCACACGTGTACCCAGGTTAAAAAAGTGAAAAAATAAGACTGTTACTAACTGTGTGTAAAGAATAGAAACAAAATGTTACTATAAGTTGGACCCATTATTATTCATTTCATTAATGAAAGCAGTAGTACTAGTTTCCCCATGTCAGCAATTCTAAGGGTACGAGTCCCACTAGATCCAATCCAAACCAATTAGCTTTCAAAAAAAATCATGGAAATATATATATGATGCATCATATATAGATGTCATAGTCAGTCAGGGTGGTGAACTTTTTCTCTCAAACAGAGAAGAAGTCGTGTGGGTTTCTGTTAAAACACTTTTGCTGTTTCAATAAGCATTTCCATTTACTTGCAACAACACCATCTTTTTTATTTCTCTTCCTCCTCCTCCTCCTCCTGTGACCTTCTGTTAATTCAAGAGAAAAATAAAAAAAAATTCATAATCAGATCAAAGTCTTTTCTTTTGTACATGCAACAACATGACATTGCAAAAACAGTTCAACACTATCATCTATCATCACCAAGTATATCAAAACATGAACAACAACAACTCCAACACCAACAAGTATACTACTACTACTAGTGCTGCTGCTACTACAGAGAACTGTAACTCAACTTCTTTTGCTGCATCAATGGGTTTATTTGCAGAAATTAGTTCTCTATCTATTAACCCAAATGGGTTTTGTTCAAAAGATAGTAAATACCTATGTCCTATAAATAATTTAGAAATGGTTAGTAAGAAAACTGCTAATACTTCTTCTTGTAATGGAATTCCTTTTATAACTAACTGCAACAGCAGTTTCGTAGATCAGCTTCATAATCACAATGAGAAATGTGGCGGTGGGAAAGGTTCTGATTTCAGTGATGGGTTTGAAGAAAATAATATGCATCAAGATAACAGTAACAGTAATTTAATCAATGAAGAAAACCCATATGACGGTATTTCAGTAAATGGTAAAGAAATAGATGGTGGGCAATCAAAGCTCTGTGCCAGAGGACATTGGAGACCTGCAGAAGACAGCAAACTCAGGGAACTTGTTGCTCTTTATGGTCCTCAGAATTGGAACCTAATTGCAGAGAAGCTGGAGGGAAGATCAGGTAACATAGAGAAAGAGATAGAGATAGAATATGTTTCACTTTCTCTAGTCTCATTAAAGCTTGTTTTTTGGTCTAAAAAAATGAAAACACTGTTTTTCTTCTGATTCTAATTTTATTGTTTTGTGTTTCCAGGGAAGAGTTGTAGATTAAGATGGTTCAACCAGTTAGACCCAAAGATCAATAGAAGAGCATTCAGTGAAGAAGAAGAAGAAAAACTAATGTCAGCTCACAGAGTATATGGTAACAAATGGGCAATGATTGCTAGACTTTTCCCTGGAAGAACAGATAATGCAGTCAAGAATCATTGGCATGTTATAATGGCAAGAAAATTTAGAGAACAGTCAAATGTATATAGAAGGAGAAAACTAAGCCAAACTGTTCACAGAAAGTTGGATGACAATTCAAGCTTAAACACTGAACAAAACTGCTTTGATCTCAGCAATGGAAGCTTCACCAACTTATCTCCTTACCCATTTTCAACTTCCATTAATACTGAATATATGTTTCTTGGTTCTTCAAACAACAACAACAACAACAAGATCTCTCCTGATCAAAGTGGGTTCTGTGGTGCAGACCAAACAGCTTTTGATCCATTCACTGGTTTGTTATTTCTTCTCATGATTCTATTTTAGTTTTTACAGTACTTTCTTCCTTGATTTACTTCCTCTATAATTATCTATCTGTGGCAGTTGTTCAACTAATTTGTTCTTTTTAAGTACATTTGTTTCATACCTGCTTACAGCCATAGCAGTACCTAGAATCAGTTAGAATAATGCTACTTAACTTTCTCTTTTACTTTTATTATTAATACCTTTTAATATGACTTAACTGTTGAGGCCATTTTTTTCTTTTTGTTGTGCTTAACCAGTTCTTTAATGCTATATTTGCAGGTTCAAGGAACCAAGACTTGACAAGGTTTTTGATGCAGAGTTGGGAGAGGCCAAGAGATGAATCTTCCTTTTACCATCATCATCACCACCACCAACAACAACAACAACAAACCTTAACACAGATGATGACAATGCAACAATCAAATCATAGCCAGCCTTCAATTTTCTCAAACTCAATGACATCAACATCTCAAGTTTCAGATATTGAAGCATCAGCATCAATTGCTGAGAACAGAGGAGGGGTCACCCATTTTGAGACCACAATTTCACCCCCATTTATAGACTTTCTTGGGGTTGGAGCAACATGAAGTTAAAAGGAAAGGCTGAAGAAATAACCTTAAAACAGATTATTCAAAAATGGTGGGGAAAAGAAAAAGAAAGTTTATCTTAGTCTTACATTGGAGGTAAAAAGGAAAAATATTAGTGTTCAGTTGGGTAGCAGAGGAAATCAGAACTAATCCCTTTTAATCATCATTTTCTCTATCTTTTCCTTGCAACTCACTCACGTAAAAAGAAAGAAGAAGAATTAATTTCTACATCTTTCCAACTGTTACTTCTTCTTATATCTGGTCTTACTAGTTTCATATCCTACTAATTTTTAGAACATGAAAAATGATCAAGCCAAAGGAAATAAATACTATCAGCTAATGGAAAATGGCAAGGCCAATTAAGGGCGCTCCAATATGTAAGTGCCCGTATTGATTATAAGCAAGACAGTTTACATTTATGACTTCCATTAACAGAATTGTTGTATAAATTCAATGGATATATGTGTGCATAAGATTACAAAAAAAATTGAATTTGGGGGACCTGAGCAAAATTTCAATTGTTTTGCCAAGGTCTGTTCAATGAAGAATTACTGGTGCGGCCTTTAGCAGCTCAATTGTTGTTCATTAGTATCATCTTCACGTCATAATCATGACTCTAAAAACTCCAACGGCAAGTTCAAGGGTTGAGATCCTAAAGCTGCTTCTAGTTCCTGCTTTGTCAATAAACTAGTTGAATGGGTAAATGCTGTCCCTGAATGAGCTCCAATTGCTTCCAAACTTGTTGGTACTACCAAGAAACGGCTTCCAACTGAGGAAACGGTTTTCTCGATAAAAGCTGATCTGGGCATATACTCCTTCATAGGACATATAAATTCTAAATGGTTCCTTTCCTGTTACAAAATATGTCATGCAATCGAAATGAGAACTTGCATAGAAATTCATCTTATTGTCCATTATGAACTTGATTAGGATTTGAAGTATAAGTTCTACTGTTTACCCAACATATACAAACATAAAATGCTTCTTGGTTTCTATCTCAAAACAACTGAAAAAGGGTTCTTAGATATGAAGACTGAAGAGTGCTGTTTAGATTTAACATTAGATTATCTAATGCAGGACAAAGTGAGTTCTTGGCTCCTTGGAACTTTGAATAACTTTTCAATAAAATTCTCTAATGCTGTTGAATCCCTTTCTAGTGCTAAGAACTTTAAGAATGTTTCTTGCATCTAAAACAACACTTATGCTTCTACTATGGGTTAATTCCAGATGCCACTAGGGGTTAAGCACTACAGATCTAGACAATTGACACATGTAAGCCGAGGGGGGTAGGCCTGAACCATACCCTAGTGGCCCCTTGATATGATGCTTTCTGAAACAGTCCAGAATTTCAACTTGTAACCGGCTGGTCAAAAAATGAATAAATTACATTCCTAATATAATTAATTTTTAAAAATAGTTTCCAGTGTTGATGATGATGCTCAGTGTAGTCATGGCCATGACAGTACACACTACCTTGCCTTTTAAGAAAAGTGAAACAACAACCAAAAACAGCAATATAAGGAACAAATTTTAAGATGGGAAAGAGATTACAAAGGAAGTGAAAACATACCGATCGATATTCAGGAATACGTCTAGGTTGCTTCAAGTAGGCCATATTTTTGGTCTCATAATCCCATAAAAAGGATGTATGGTGAATCCAGCGGTTCTTGGTTATGGACTGTGCATTCCCACCAAACCTGCGGTTACCGAATACATAATCTAGATTTAAATCGCAACAGGCATTCAGTTAAAATCACATTCATTTTCTTATAAGAACTCGAAATTCAAGGAATCTATTTATCAAAAAGAAAAACAGTCACCAGGACAGTAAATACTTGAACATGGTTAGATTCAATCACCAATTCAACAAAGATAGAATGAGATATAATTATCAATTTATCATGTATATACCATTCTCACGGAGATGAAAATTGCCAATATCTTGAAAAACTTCATCATATAACAAGCCACTAAAAGACATAATTGGTTGAGGATATGGTTGTACACCAGGAACATCAATCCTATTACATATGAATGTAACAAAGATTGTCCCTTGGTCAACAATAACAGTCCCCCCCACCCCCCCACCCCAACCTTTTAATAACAGGACGTGATCTCTTATCACAGATTCAACTTCAAGAAGCTCAGCAGGTTTCTTATAAACAAAATTATGTCATCATTTATCAAGTCAAACTGGGCAGATTCAGTCAAAATTGTAGAATTTCAATAGCCAAGAAATCTGAAATCACTGAATTATCTAAGAATTGACAATTAGGTGCAGAAGAAGAAACTTACCCAGACATTCCCATGACAATTGTTGGAGAATTAGTTCCGTCATTGACGATACACCAATTTTCAGAAGAAGTTCGAAGTAGCTTTTCCTCTAACTGTAATTGTTCTAAAATGGGAATCCCTTTAAACCTAACCAGATTCATCTATGGTAATCCAAGTTTCCTCAGTTGTATGATAGTCATTTTGAACCCTAGAAAAAAAATATTAGAGTATGTTTGGTTCAGTTTACAATTCTGCTTTCTAACCTTCTCAGATACAAGTGCAACCTTTTTCTTTTGTTTTCATTTTCTTTTAGATTCGAAAACATGTTTGGTATACATTGTTATAAAAATACTAAAAAATACTAAGGGACTGTTTGGTATAGTTTTTAGAAACAATTTTTTGTATTTAAAAACAGAAAAAATAGAAAAAGGTAAAAAAACATGTTTGGTGGGGGTATTTTAAGAAAATATTTTTCATCTATTTTTTGTTTTTAAAAATAAAAAATAAATAAAAGCGATTATTAATCGTTTTCCCCAAAAAAAAATTCTTCCTCTCTTTCAGACTCGTCTTCGCATTTCTTCTTCCATATTATTCCAGGTCGAAAACAACAACCACCCCTAAGTTCAAATTCTGATGCGGTACTCTCTCTCTCTGTCTTTCTGTAAGATTCAAGTTCTGTTTTAGGGTTTTTTTTATGTGTGTGTGCTGATGTTGTTGTTGTTATTGCAGGTGGCTGAGAGGAGGCCGTATAGACATAAGCCAGGAACAAAAGCACTTAGAGAGATCAGGAAGTTTCAGAAGAGTACTGATCTTTTGTTACCTGCAGCCCCTTTTATTAGAATTGTAAGTAAGAATTTTCGAATTTCTTTTATTTTAGGTCTAAATTTTTGATTTTACTAAAACTGCTTTGTGGGTGTTTGTTTACATGCTTGAATGAAAGATTTGGTTCAGCTTGAGTAGAATCAGACTTAGAAATGTGTGTATTACCTATTGGGTTTTACTTGGTTAGTTAATGTTCTGTGTTTTGGTTTGTTCTTTTTTTATATTGACCTGTTTTCTATTGTACGTTAGTCTTATGTGAAAGAGATCACTAATAATTTTAGTAAAGAAGTTTCTCGTTGGCAAGTGGAAACTTTACAAACACTTCAGGAGGTATTTTTGTATTTTTAACTATGCAAGTTATCCATTTATGGTGAATGTGCACACTCATGTATCTTTTTGTACTGCAGTCCTGTCAAATGTGATATAGAATTCTATCTTTAGTTGCTTTGAAAGGTTATAGAAGTACTTGTGAAAGTTGTAATGTAAGTAGCATTATAGAACATAAAGACAACGATTACCTAAACAATTGTGCTCTAACTGTTTTTATGAAAGTTCAAACGACATGACTAGTTGAGATGACTTAGATTGAGGAAACACTATGGATTATCTCAAGTCCAAGACATTGTTGCATTTTTGTTAGGGTGGTAATAAGGTTTATACCTTATTGTCTTTCTGTTGAATTTTCGGGTGTTTACATTATTTGCTAATTGTGATTCGATTGAATCTAGTACCAATAATTTTTGGTAGCACTACTAATCTGCAACGTGGGGTAGTTAGAATAAACATAATCCATGTCATATATTCTGCGTAAGGTTTTATTTATAAAACAAGAAAAGAGCACTCTGAATTACGTTATAGGAATATGCTTCTTCCGCTTCTCATTGTGTGTGACTACAACATAAATATTGACTACATGATAGTAGTTTTTCTCTGGTTGTATTAGGATACTGTTACACTTGTGATTTCCTGCTACTTGTTGAGTTGAATTTTTCGGCATTTAGATTTAATATTGATTTGCTCGTGATGAATACCAATTGGGGTAGCACTAGTGAACAAGGGAGATTCGGCTTGTAGGACACATAGAAAAGTGATATGTGCTAACAATGGGGCTGAAATTTGACTCTTTGGCTTATTATCTTACGCCTTAGAGATGAATGAAGCTCCCTACATTGAACCTCAATCTTCCATTGATGCTGCTGGAAGTTTCCCAAATCCAGTTGCAAACAAGGAAGATCTGACATATGTTTTGTAGTATCAATACTTAATGAGCATAATTGATCTGTGATATCAGTATCTTCATAACTTGGTGTGGCCTACTTGTATGTTTGGCATTGTTTCATCGGCAAAGCAAAATTATGTAATTCCTATTGCATAATCAGTGAAGTAATATTTGTACCGTTTTATGGTTTTCCAATATATGTATGCAGTCATTAGTTTACCAAAGATGATATATCATGTGTTTCGGCTTATAACGTTGTCTACTGCTTAACCTTCGATTGGTTACTCTCCTTGATGGCACATCTCCTAATACATGTCATATTAATATTGTGCATACATAGTTAATCGTCAGTTGATCTCTAGAATCTAGATGTGATCTTTAGTTGTGTAACTCAGGGTTCATTAACTATTGCTAACTCTAAGTGGTTAGAAATCTTTGACCGACTCTCCTGTGTAAGAATTTCTTTCGCTTAAAATTTGGTAGTGGTTTAAAAGTGTATAACGGGATGTGGAGGGAGTTTTAGTTTTAGATTCTTGGTATTCAAGATGTAGATCTAGGGACACATCCTATCAGATATTAATTGGTTCAGATAGTGAAGAAAGCCTGAAAAGTTCAACACCCATCTTTACCTAAACATGTAATCATTTGTAATGGTAAATGTGACAAATTCATAGTTTTGGTGTGAGATCTGCACGATCGGATGGTTAAGTAAATTTGACCCCCTCCCCTGAATTTTGTATTTCCTTGTCTGATATACAAGAGTTAATCTTTATGTTATGCAGCAGTTCTGTTTAAATGGTTGTTTTTGGTCTGTTTTGATGTTATGCCTTTGTAGTTTTTCCGCTTCTTTCCCTTTGTTTTGTTGGGCAATCAAATGCAAACCCGGTTGCTTGATGGTGGTGACAAGAGGTTGGGAGTTTAGTTGAAGTTGGATCTATAAATTTTTTTTATGGTTTTTAGCTTATTAACTTTCAGTTTGGAAGTGTTTGGAGTTTCACTGCTTATATCCCTTTTCCCAGATAGTGAAAAGTATTTTAGTTATTGTTTGTATAGTTTAGTCTTCACTTCTTGTTGCCTCTTACTTTGCTTTTCATCAGAAGGCCTTTGACTTTTTATCCTTGTATCCCATGTAACATGGGTACTGCTAAGTGGATATTCAGTTGGTACATATGAATTCAAGTTGTTTAGAGGCAGCTATGCTCCTTTTCTTTTGCTTAAAATAATTTTTCATTTGTTCTTCTGTGTTTCATACATCATATTCTCATGTCGTGTCTAACTTCCTGTTTGTCATTTACAGGTTGTTGTGTTGAACATTGATTCCCTATAACAGCCTTAGCATATAGTCAGTACCTTACTATGATAAAACTTCTTTATTAACATTACTTGTAAATTCATATAAACCTACTTAAGTCTATCAGGTATTGTGTGGTTCAGTTCTGTATATGTAGATATGTATCAGACGTGTTTGGAGTCTTTGAGCAAATGAGATTTTTGGTTTCTGGTGACTGATTTCTCACACATTTTCCATCCAACATACGGTTTAGTTGGTGTGGTTGCAAATTTTATTCTTTTTGATTGATTTGTTGAGTTTGTCAGAGATGCTCAAATGAGATTTCTTGTAAGGTATAACAACTTGAATTTGATGCTTGTGCCCATTTAAAAGATCTGCACATTAGACAATCGGATGCAATTCATGTAGCATAGCATGATGCTTGACATAGTTCGGATAAACTTATTATGCTGATATATTTGGGTTGATACTGATTGTTGATATTGTTCGGATATACTTACGTATACTTACATATACTTACTGTGTTGAACCTGTTATTTGGGTTTATCTTTATATGCTTAAGTTTTAGATAATATATTGTGTAGAACAAAAGATGACTTCTGCATCAAGTGGTGATAATATAGATGATGTTCGCACATGGCCATAGTTTATTGTGGATTACTTTGTTGGATTAGTTCATGAAGAAGCCAAAAATGGGTTACAAACCACTATATTGGAGAAAAAAAAGGGTAGAAATAGACAATGCAATATTTACTAGGTTTGGTAAGAGATATATTGTTCCAAAGTTGAAAGCGAAGTTCAATCGACTGGGTATACTGCATAGGGAATATGCAAGGTTGTTGAGTGATACCGGTATGGGTTGGGATCCAGCAGCAAACACGGTCACCGCAAGTGATGATGCTTGAGAGCGTTACTTGAACGTAGTCTGCATAAATGTTTTTGTTTAACTATTCATTTAGCTTAAAATATAATTATCCTTTTAATTGCATTGTCATTCATTATTTATTTATTCATCTTTACTTTGTACATAATCCAGAAATATCCTGGTGGAAAACCCTTTCGTAAAAAGGGGTTAGACAATTACTATATGCTTGGGGAGATATTCAATAGCACTACAGCATCCGGGAGTATGTCTAATCCATCAACTCGGTTTCCTCCTAACTCAGACACCGAAAGAGACTTGGAAACAAAATTTCTTGGCAAAAGGGTACATGTAGAACCCGCTAGCTCTGTAGACACGAGTCACCCTGCATCACACACACAATCAAATGTACAACGACGTGCTTTGGAACTTCCTGTTGATCTTCCACAGCGAAAGGCGACTAAATCATCAAGGTTTGATGATACACTTGTAGCATGAACTGAAAATCTTAAATTCAAAGATGAAGTTACAAAAATTAAGGTTGAACGTAAGAAGGATAAGGAAATAACATCTCCTGTATGTACCGAGATATCATCTATTGAAGATTGTGTCGAGATATTGGACAACATGGAAGGAGTGGACGATGACGTGTATCTCAAAGCCATTGACAAGTTCACAAACCTTGACTATCGGAAGATTTTTAAGAAAATGAAAGAATCAAGGAGAATTATGTGGCTTAAGAGTTTGTAATCAGTTATGTTTAGAATGATTTAAGACATGATTTAGACAGGGACAGTAGACTGCGTTTGTAGGACCTAATCCAGGATTTTTTTTTCTATATGGTTAAAGTTTGGTTTATATTTGAATGTGTTGGTTAGTTTGAATGATTTATACAATTCATATTATACGTTGCAACCTG
This sequence comes from Papaver californicum, assembly GCA_023531435.1. Classification (NCBI taxonomy): domain Eukaryota; kingdom Viridiplantae; phylum Streptophyta; class Magnoliopsida; order Ranunculales; family Papaveraceae; genus Papaver; species Papaver californicum. The sequence goes on from JAJJMC010029998.1 coordinate 1,169,915, forward strand.
TAGAGCTAAAATATTGTGTTATGAATGAAGTGATCCCTGATCCCATATTTAAAAATTACTTCTCAGGTACCAACAATTCTTATTAAGAGTGCAATATTACGATGGAATCCAGAGATGCAAGTTCATCAAGTGACTCATCCTCAGACTCAGAAGACTCGTTATGGAAATTCTTATGGTTACGGAGTTGCATAAACGTTATATTAAGATAGCAATGATGACATCAGTGCTTAGTGGGCGAGAGTTTATTTTAGAGTTGCTGAATGGACATCCAAGAAGAATGTACAACTTGATGAGAATGGATCCTTCTACATTTAGGCTGTTGTGCTCAACTTTGAGGACCAATGACTTCTTACAAGATGATAAATCAGTAAGTGTAGAGGAGGTCGTCGGAATGTTTTTGGCCACTGTTAGTCAATCAATGCGCAATAGAGTGATTGCAGAGATGTTTCAACATTCGAATGAGACCGTATACAGGCATTTTAAGAAGGTTTTAAAAGCATTGTGTCGTCTTGGATGCCTCATAATTAAACCTCTCAATATGGATAAGATACCTCCAGAGATTACAAAAAATCCTAAATTTTATCCATGGTTTGTGGTATGACTCTCGTTCCCATATTACTTGTTAATTTATCTTATATGCACTATTAAGATTTATTTTTCTGTTAAACGAAAATTGTAGGACTCAAATATCATGAGGTGTTTTACAGGATTGTTTTGGTGCTATTGATGCAACCCATATCAGCGCTTGGGCACCTGCTTTTAAACAAATTCTATTTCGAGACAGAAAAGTTCAAAGTACGCAGAACTATGTGTGCTTGCTTGTTCGATATGTTATTCACATTTGTATAGAGATGGGAAGGAAATGCCAATGATGCAAGAATACTCATGGATGCCATATCGAATGAAGAAAATAAATTTCCAATGCCTAAGGAAGGTATTGAATACATATTACCATAGTTTATCTTAACTTACATTTAATACTTCAAATGTGTTTGTTGAATTGACAAAGTTATCAACTGCTAATGTGAATGTATGAAGGTATTATGTTGTTGACTCCGCTTACACAGACATGCCTGGGTTTCTCACACCTTACCGTGAAGAGCGGTATCATTTGCGTGATTTTAGGGAAAGAAGTCGACATGAAAAAGGTCATATGGAATTATTCAATCATAGGCACTCCTGTTTACGTAATGTTATTGAACGTTGTTTTGGAGTGTTGAAGAGTCGGTTTCCGATTTTGAAATGCATTCCAAATTATCCACTTCGAAGACAACGAATCATTCCCGTAGCATGTTGTACTTTACACAACTTCATTCGTTTGAATTCAAGGAATGATGAATTATTTAGTCAATTTATGGCAGATGATCTCATAGTGGTAGATGAAGAAGGCACAAGTACTAGTCAAGAAAACACAACAATTGACATTGATGTAAGTGCGGCGAATATTGAGTTGATGAACAATGTTAGAGATGACATAGCAGGGACAATGTGGCTTTATCATCAACATCGACATCATCACCAACGCGCTTAGCTTGTACAAATATAAACCTGTTGTAATGTGTGAAGTATTTGTGCAAGCTTATAACTAATTTTGAATTATTTTGAAAGGCTTATAACTAATTTTTGAATTATCAATTTTAACTTATAACTAATTTTTGAAAAATATGTTTTTAAAAACAGTCCTACCAAACAACTTTAAAATTTATTAGAAAATGAAACAAGAAAAAAGGGTATGTTTTAAAAATACTAGAAAATGATTTTTAAAAACTTTTTTTAAAATCATACCAAACGCGCCCTAACTTTGTGATCAGAAAATAGTTAACCCATATTGGTCTTTGAGACTTATTGATGTTTTATGGGCCTACTGTACTGCTTTTAAGACCCCAATCGGAATATCACTTTATCGAATTGTGTATAGAAAGGCATGTCACTTGTATGTTGGGTTAGAACATAGAGCACATTGGGATGTTAAGCAGCTAAACTTTTCTCTTGACAAAGCAGGAGCTCACAGGAAGCTCAAGCTCAGTGAATTGGATGAGATTCGAAGAAGTACATATGAGAATTCTAGGGAGTCCCTTGGTATGCTTATATGACGACATAAAGAATCCTGATATTGCCCTAACATGTTCTGGTATTGATAGGATTCCTAGGCTCCTAGTGATTCTTTAAGTTTTAGATAATAATTGGATTCAACAGAATTGATCTAGGGTCCCGAATATGAAATGGATATTGAATTAATCGTCCAAGTAATGAAGCTCTTATACGACTGTGTCATATTTAACATTTGTGAACTTGTTGAGGATACTGGAAACATCTATATTCCACATGTGATAGGCTTACAGGCCTTACGGAATTTGCTTACTTTAAATTCATAGATTTAAGCCCTTTAAAGAAAACAAAAGGACAGTGGAAAATTTTAAGTATGTAAACTTAGGTTTAACCAAGAAACGATTTAATTCATCTGGTAAAGCTTTAGATAAGTTGGAAGCTCATATGCATATTCTTAATAAATTAAGATACTCTTATTGATTAAGCATGTGCTTTAGTTAGATCAAATCACTTTAATCCTAGAGGAGATCCCATGTCCGGTCGGTTAACATTTGACGCACACATCGATAAGAACATGTATATATGACAAATTAAACACTAAAGTTCATATATATGTCAATGGATGATACTGCAACGACTGCAACATAACTAACGGAACAGATGAGGATTAAATTACCTCATACAGTTTGAGAAAGATACCTTATTAAGCTTTGGGCATAAGTTCTAAATCTTTTCTTGCCACGACTACGCCGGATCTGACAGCAGACGTAAATATTATGTTAAGAATCTTGGTATTTCCAATTATACAATACATAAGACATTACTCATCAGTAAAAGTGTTCGAGAAAAATCATTCTAGAAAAAATCATGTTCTCAAGGACCTCAACGATATAATCAATTCACTAAAACAGTATATACATTTTCTAAACACCATTAATATCATAATGTTACAAGAAACTATATATATAGATGAGTAATTATACCAAACAGTATGTGCGCATTCAAAACTCTTTTGTATTTTACATTAATCATGTATTTCTAACAATCATTTAATCAAAAAGTTTCCTACCATGCTTAAATTTTTGCCAAAACTTTTTCTTCTTGTTCTTAAAATGATAAATGTTTTCACAATCGATATCCAATCATATATATATAAACTAGAGTATAAAGTTAAAGAATGAACCATAGACATTTATAATAACCCATCCCAAACTCTACCGTGAAGAATCCCAGCATTTCCTAAGCAATAAAGTTTTTAGTTTTTATCCATTAAACTTACTACAAAAATTCTTTATTGTTATTAATCAAGCTTTTAATAATAGGAAAGATAATCATCATCATTATTTATCAAAATCCGAATGTTATGTTGTTCTTGCAGCTTGGCTTTGCTCAGCTCATTCAGATGCATCTTTAAATCGAGCTACTAGAATGACTATAACAACATAATATGATCTTTTACCTATCCTATCCGATGATCCAGAACTTGTGTTGACACAACTTCGAAAAGTTAAGGAATTGAGTTGAAAAACCTAATCAAACTTGTGATTTGTTTTTTTGTTATGTCGATAGCAGTATCTTGTATTTATAACATGCAATGATATACTTTGGCAGGTAAAAAGAATGGATTGTGAAGTAGGGGCTGTAAAGTACATTGCATCATATCATATGTCTATAAAGTCATACGAAAATCGCACGTATTATACATTCTGAATTGTTACGTTATTTGCTAAGTAAATCATGTAATCAACCTCTTGGTGGTCGAATGTGCAGGGATAATTCAACAACGACAGCTGGAGCGTAAAAAAATATGTGAGTGTAATGTGGCAAAAACGGCTAAACAAGCGTCATATTCGAAGTCGATGGATTGTTTGGATTAGCACGGTAGAGAGTTAACATTAGAAGAAGTGATTATTTTCACGATTTGGTTTCAAGCATTAGGAGAACATGTGAATGCATGTAATAAAATATAGAGCGAAAGATTAATCTTCCCATCTAGGTTTCTTTTTGCCTCGTAATAACCTGTATATGTCTTGGTAAGTGTATGCACGCATCAATTTTGATAGTACTTCTGTTTTTGGTTAAGTCCACTATATATTCAGCAACACTTATTTCCTCATATCCATTTGCAACGGATATAATCGTTGCAATTTCTAAAAACCGTGGTTTTTTGGTGAACCATAAGAACCGTGGTCGTTTGGCTAACCATCATCTGCTTGACATCCGACCGCCCAATTTTTCGGCCATCCCATCCGACGGCTGCGATCGCCTCCGGTCAAAATCACCACCTGCTTGCACTGTTCATTCTCTTAGACTCATTAAAGAAGATTATATATCATATTTGATATATCAAGATCATATAAAAAGGATGTTAGAATAGAAATTCTACGTGATTGTGAGCAAACAAATTGTACGACTTATGATGGACTTTTAAAAATTGAAAGACTTTTGAGTACCTGCATATTTGGATTCCTATGATTGGATTTAATCATCCTTGTCTGAATCTATATCTATTAATCCTTAATATGCTATAACATTGTTTGAAATATGATTTCGAATTCTGGATATATCTGAATGATAATTGTATCAATAATTTCCATCATAGAGAAAGTTGTTATGCGGCCACTGGATAGGCACAATGTGGGTTTTTTCTAAATTGGAATCAATTCATAAAGCTCCCACATGAATTGTACCAACCTCAGGATAACCTAAAGATGCACATCGGTCGGTTGTCCCGGTTTTTTGTCAAAACCATGCGCCGAGCCGACCTACCCTCGGTTCACAGAAATACAACCGATACTGAAACAACCTATTCTCGGTTCGGTTTTAGAACCGGTTCAACACGCCTTGGTACCGGTTTAATACGGTTTACGGTCTGGTTTAACCGACCCGAATCGCATATAAAACCTGTTCCTGCACTTTTTTTTCCCTATAATTTAGACTTGTCATTTTCATTCCCACATTGCAAGTATGCATATAACCATTGTTCATAAATAACATTCACTTAAGTTATTTTAAAGAGTAGACAACACATAAGTTTAACTTAAAGATAACAACAAAAGTCTTTGAAGTTAAACAAGTAAACAACATTCCCAAATCCCAACAGTGAATCAGTGATCCAAGTTCCAACTGATAAGTAATAAGTGAAAATCCTTGACTCTGCTACAGCCTTCCCTTCATGTCTACAGTCTACAGTCTACTTCTAGAATCAACTTATCAAGGATCATAGACCTCTGGGTCTGGCATTGGCATTGGCATATCACCCAATAACTCTGCAACAAGCACAACCAACAAAAAAGTTAACTTTGAATTGGTAAGTAAAGAAAACCAAAAAATAACATACCTTCCTCAATGTGAGAGTTATCATCTGGTACAAAGTCAGAAAGAAGATCAAGTGAAATGGGTTTTTGCAACCATCTTTGAGTACAAAGAAATGCCCCAACTGTCCTAGGAGATAAAGAGCTTCTTCATGGACTAAGCACACACTTTCCTGTACCAAATGCATATTCATAGGCAACTGAAGAAACATATATAACTAATATATCTTTTTCCACGTGTGCAAGTATCATATACTTGGTAGAATTGGCATGTCACCAAGCCAATACCTCAAAAGTGGCTCCACCACCTGGTTCACATGTTTCATTATATTCATCCATTAAATATTTGTCCAACTTTGTTTTCACATCAACATTACATGGATTTTGTTTATGCTTTTTCTTCCTTGACTCAAGAATAGCCTCAACACTTTGCATTTGCACAGGCACAACATCTGAACTGTCAGAAAAACAACACTACTATTGCTTGACCCCTCCTCAGTGACTGAATACACAGACCCATACTCTTCAAAGAGTTTCACCAAATCTTGAGTCTCACCCCAATAACTATTGTACTTCTTAAACATAAGACTAGCCATAGTTGTAATAAATGGGTCTGATGTAACATTATCTCTAAACTGAACTAACTGTTCATGAATGACTACCAACTGCCATAAGAAAGCATGAGTTGTAACATGTGTTGAAGTAGAAAATGTGATTGTAGCATAGAAAAATACCTTTAAGCATTTCACAATACATCTTGCATAGGCCCAATCCTCTGTATAAGGAGCATGCTGCCTCTTTTTCTTCTTCTTGTTTTGCTTCTTGCCTTTTGGATTACTAACCACAACATCTTCTTCCTGTCAGATTCAGAAGAAGAACTAGAAGATACATGTTCTTAAATGTCAGATAAAGCTACACCTTCTTGGAAAATATCAGGTAAATCAAGTGATTTATCCTCTTGGAAAATATACTTCTTTTTGTAGTCCATATCATATTTATCTAACCTTTTAAAAGAACTTTCATACTTTTCTACAACCTCTAACATCAAGTAAGTGCTATTCCATCTAGATTTCACATCTAATATCAAACCTTTCTTACGATCAACTTTCTCTAGAGCAGCACAATGCCTAAATTTAGCTATCCTAGCAGGAGAACTAAGAGAATACTTAACAACTGACCTTATCCGCATAATTGACTTCTTATAAATTCTTATTGCATCTCTTACCACAATAGCAAGAACATGGACAGCACACATTTACCTAATAAGAATGAAATGTCAAGAAACATTAGTTAAATAAATAAATGAGTAACAGTTGAATTAGAAATAAATGAATAACACTAGGAAAAAAACCATACTTACATGCAAGTATCACCATTAACTTCTACTCTTGTCCAACCAATCACACTTTGCTTCAAATAATCCATTGCCACAGTATTGGCACTAACATTATCAAAAGTCACACCAAAAATATCTTCAAGACCCCAATACATTAAACATTTCTCCAACATCTTACCAATTGCAATTCCAGTGTAACCTTTAATTTGGCAAAACATAATAATTCTCTTTTGCAACATCCACTTCTGATCAACTTGTTTGGTGATGTCCATGTATCAGTTGTGAGAGATACCCTTTGTTTGCTTTCCATGAAGTATTTCTTCAAACTTTTATTCTCTTTTAAATAAATTATTAGCAAATCCCTGTAGATAGTTATTCTTCATGGAACCTTGAATCTAGGCTCCACAGCTTGACAAAATTTCCTAAACCCTTCAGATTATACCATTCTAAATGACATCTCATCCTTGATTATAAACTCCATTAAAGCCCTTCTGCATCTATCATAACTATAATCAACACTAAGTAATTGAGCATCCTGACCTGGTCTTGGGGGAGGAAACAACACTGAACTTTTTTGATCCTTCTTCCTGTTAGGATTCTTGTGGCACCTTTTCAAATGAGTCTTCAACCCAGAAGTACCATTTATGCTTGTATCAGCAGCATATGGACGCAAACAGTGGTTACATTTTGCTTTTTCTTTACTTATCCTTGTGAAATCATTTCATACATCTGATGTGAGTCTACTCTTCTTCCTGTCTTCATCAGCTATATCTTGAGGCTGAGCTCCTGTAGATGTAGGTGTAGATTGAGCTTCAACTTCATGTGTAGATTCATACGGTAAATTAGATAAACCAATTTCAATTGTTGGTGTTGGTGTTGGTGTTGGTGTAGCTTGACTTGAATTATTCTTCAAATGTATCTGAGAAATTTAAACAATTAGAAGGACTGAAATCTGAAATGATTCAAATGAATACATTATAAAAGTAATTGTAATTCTGACAAGTAAGAAACAAAGAGTTCACTAAATTCAGTTCAGATCAAAGGCTCGAGATAGAAAGTACTACAAAATCATCACATGCACAAAGAAATTACAACTTACACTCTTCTTCTTTGCTGCTACTGGAGCTTTAACACCTTCTTGAATCTTGGGAGCCTGCAACAATAAACATTAACATCAAACAGACTAGTGTTCTAGATTTCATTTCATGAACAAGACAATGATGAAACATAACATTGAAGATAAAAAATTAACAAAAATTAACAAAAAGGAAATCAGTTGAACGAGAACATAAGATTAAAAGTTAAAACTAAACTGAAGTTACTGAACCATACAAATCAAATGAGAATGAAAAATAAACAACATGAGATTTACCTTATTAAAACATGAAGTTGAATCAAGTAGGGGCGTAGAGTTGTAGAGCAAATCCCTGAATCCAGAAACCCTAATACACAAAATTGAAAAATTATACAACCATGAAAAACAAAAACAACCAAAACTCAATTCGAAACAACATATATAACATAAGATTCATACCTTCTGATTATCTGAAATCCTTCATTTTCTTATGTGAATCATTGCTTGTGTAGTTGTGTGAAACTGTTGATTTCTCTGAATGAAATGAGAGTAAACCCTAGAGAGAAATTGTCGGTTGAGAGAAGTGAGAAATGAGAGAAAATAGATTAGGGTTGTGTTTACAATCATTATATGTAAAATAGATTGCACGGCTAAGATAGTAAAATCTAGTCTAGATTAGGTATATATCCTAGGGCCTATATTTGTCGGTTTTTTCGGTACGGCTCGGACTGTTATTCACCTAATACCGTGCGCCGAGCCGACCTACCCTCGGTTCTGATTTTTAATACCGAAGGCTTCTCGGATCGGTTCTGGTTCGGTTATTGGTGGTTCCGGTATGGTTCTCGGCTCTCTGTCGCTTCATGGGCAGCCCTAGAATAACCTTAAGTTCAACCACTGAACAACAAAATAGTCCAAAAAAAATCAAGTTCTATTTATCAGATATTTATCCAAGTCCAAACAGTTGATGTTGCTCTCCCAATCAAACCATTTTCCCTCTTACAGATAAACCATTTTCCCTCTTACAGACAAACCAATAAAACGTGTAAAATTTTACTCGATTTTGAGTCCTACAAGATATAATTGAACCATTATATCTTCAACAAAATATCATGAGGTATTTGGATGATTTAAGCTTATAAATTTACAATTTTAAAAACTTAGGTTTTAGTAAAATTGATTTTGCATGGTTGATTTTGCAGGCTTCTATTGCTCCCGTTGATTCAGTTGTTGAAGATTTTCAATCAACACCAGTAAGTTCTTATTTCTTAACTAGCTTGGGTTTGATTCTGATTATGATAATTTGTTTTTGAATTTTGGGTTTTACTTTCTCTTAATTTCTTATTTTAGTTTACTTATTATTTGGTCTTTTTGTTTCTGAATATTTGTGGGTTTATGATTGTAACAAAGGTATTTTGTTGATTTTTCTTCTTCTTGGGAATTGTATAATTTGAAGTTTTGAACTTATTATCTTACTTGGGTTGTTATGTAAAAGTGCTTACAACTTCTTTCTGTGTAAGATTTGTTTTTTTTAATTTGATTCTCTAGTCTTAACTTTTATGATGATCTTAATTTGTTCTAGTTTACTTATTAGTTTTAGTTGTTTGTTATAAACGAAATTCATGAATTTTGTTGAAGTTAAGATTTTCTGTGGTGGTTTTTAGTTGTTATAGATTTCCCGAGAGCAATTGAAAGTGATTTAGAGGTGTATTAGTTAGGTTCTTATTATCCTAGTGGGTTTCGATCTTTTTTCTTGTCTTAACCGTCGTCGACATGGTATAATTTTATGTTTTCTACTTATGAAGTCTGGTCATTGATAAAATTTGAGAATTAGAGTAGTTCATGAAATTTATGATCCATGGATTGGAGCACTTAGTGCTTGACCAATTAACCCAACCAAGTAGCGAAAGAATGTTTGAATGGAGGAGAGTTCAGTAAATTGTCATTTGGCCACGGGATGACTAAATATTGTATGAGCATGCCAGGTTACCTTTTTCAACTCTCTATAATAATATATCACTTCTTTTATGGTATGTCTAGGATGCCTCGGTATCGTATATGAGTCAGGGGACACTTGAAATGCACTGGGGGAAACATCATCGTAATTACGTGGATGGGTTGAACAAACAACTCTCAGACAACCATTCTTTATATGGTTACACCTTGGAAGAGCTTGTCAAAGTCGCATAAAATTTTGGGAACCCTTTACCAGAGTTCAGCAATGCTGCTCATGTGTATCTATGGATGACCTACTTTTTTTTTTACATTTTGTGAATAAATTTCTCTTTGCAAAGGTTTTTTCTAAAGAAATTCAAATGAGTTGTTGTTGTGGGCTTGTTGAGTTGTATCTGTTATCATGTTCTTCTATTTTAGAATGTAATAAAATTTACACAGTCAGATACTTGGAATGTAATAGAATTTGTTTAAAAGAAATTTCCACTGTCAGTTACCTGTGTAATAGAATTTTTTTTACACTGTCAGTTAAATCGGTTTACCAGAACCGAGTTAATAAAACCAAAACCAAATCGGTTCAGCTCATAACCGAACCGATTGTTAATGGCTCGGTTTTGGTTCTAGAAACCAAAAACCGAGTACCATGGTTTCGGTCCTGGTTTGAACAAAAACTGAACCGAACCGAGCCATGTACAACTCTAATTTGGATATAACAAATATTAAAGTTTACTAGATAATAATTACTTAAAGGAGCATTTCAGTAACAAAAGGGGGTAAATACACAGTAAAAGATACCTCTTCATATTCATAATCTCGATCAGTTCCTTCCCAAGGATACCGTGTTTGCAGAATAATTCCTTCTCCTTCCTCGTCCTCTTTAACTTGATCTGAGAAATGTCAAAACACAACTCTTAGTTCCCGTGTTAATGTTCAGGATAAAGGGCTTCACAAAAATGGAGATTTTGAGTTGTTTTAAATGCATCTACAGACAACCGATACAAACTTTCCAAACTTATTACCATTTAAATCTTTTATCGCGTCAGCATTCTCTTCATTCTGAAAATCTTTCTCGACCTGTATCAAAAGAGTTAAAGTAAAGGTTTGCCTAACACAATTAGCCAGGGAAGCTACTGAATAATAAGAATCACTGATATTGGAACAAGGAATTTGTAATAATGGACATGATGGGGAAATTCATCACACTTATTGGCTTATTCTTCTTCTTTTTAAGACCCACAAAGGCTTTTTCAACACCTTCAGAAACTGCAAAAGAGAAACAATAATTCAACAGAAGCATAGTAGAAGATAAGGAAATGTATAATAAACAAGTAGAAAATAAATAAAAGAATTTAAGTTTGCCAAATGACTAACATACCTGACAGATTATCGGTTTTCTCTGTCAACTTATCTAAAGAATCATCTGCAAGGTCTGAAACATTTGGCAAACTTATCTAGATAAGGCAACAGGCTTCTTCTTCTTCTTCTTTGAGGGATCGAATGGCACAAGCTCTGAGACATCGTCCTTCTCCTTCAAATCAACCATAACGTTGTCTTCTTCTGCCATAGCTGTATAAAGCATAACAAAGATGTAAAAACCAATCCAAACCCTAATTTTATTATCAGTTAAAGATATAATAGTTCTCAAACCAAATCCTTATTACAAATAGTAACTCAACAATGCTACTCATAAACAAAGCAATAAGAATAAAACATACATCAATAAGAACCTACACTTAAAAAGAGATAAACTAAATCAGGAAAACTCTAAAAATAAATCTTCAAGGCGGTTCGAAACCTAAAAGAACAAATTAAGGAAGGGATAGTAGTAATAACGATAATACCTTGAAGAGTTGAAGTTGATTTCACAATGAAATTTTGTAATCGGCGGTGCTTGATTTCATCTATATCGCTCTCTTTATTTTCTGGTGGTGAAGAGTTTATATACTCATGGGCCATACCTGGTGGGCCTCTCTTCACGCCATAGAGACATTCTGAACGATTTTTTGGGGACCTCAAAGAGGGGACCATCTCTCCCATTTTAATTAGGTTATTAAGAGGTAATTCTTAGCCCTTATCCATATATTTATAGTAATGACCAAAATACCCTTACTTAATTATAACATAATAATTAAGTTAGTTAAATTATTTAATTGTTAGTTTAAGATTAGATTGGTTAGATAAAACATTTGAGTTAGAGAATTAGAATTAGTGTGAGGGAGAAGAAAAAAAAAAGAAGAGTTTTTAAAAAAAAACAACAACTTAGGTTTGGTGATTCTTAAGTTCAAAATGAATGATTCTAGTGCAAAATCAGAAGAATTAGAACCTTGAAACCATATAAGAAACAAATTACTCGTCAATCTTCACAACGATTCGGTGATACATGATTTGTTAAGTGGTGAATGTGTTTTTCCCCAAACCCAATCTCAACCCCAAAATTAGGGTTTTTACAAGATTAACGAGACCATAACGAAGAATATAAAGATTATAATGTTTGGGATACTCGGGTATACCTGTTAATGTGTTTTGTTGCTTGAATTGGCTTAAATTTCGTAACATATAAACTTTTATGGTTGATATTCGGCAAGCACGCTAAAAGTTTGGTTAGGATAATGAAGAAAAGGTAGATGAATTTTGATTTCATGGAGTTTTGGACTAAGTTTGGCTACATTTTGGGTGAAGTAGTGTAATGTTCGGCTTGTTCGAGTCTATCGTATTCCTATCCGAACTACTATTTGTAGTAGCCGAACTTAGCTGGTAGTAGTATTAATTGTAGTAGCCAAACTTGGATGCTCGGTTTAGTCGACCTAGCCGATTTTTTTGTTCGGTCATGACTTGAATAGACTTTCTAACCGAACATTTCCCTGTGTTTGCATATCTTTGAATATTTGTCAATTGAACAATGTGATTCTAAACCGATCTTTTTGTTCGGTTAGGTCTATAATAGGCTTTTCTAACCGAACAATTCTTTGTTATCACTTGGAAGTTGTTACCAAAAGTTTTTAAATTAGGGGCGAAAGTCTAGTAGAAACCAAGATATGAAATTCATAACATTCTATTTAAGGAAAACACATTACATTGAAGGAAATTTCGAATTACAATGAAGGAAAAGACCTAACGTATTTCATAACATTACACTCGATCGAATACTTATAATCCATTGAAGTATGAGACATTTTGAGCCAAGACCTGATAACATCCATGATGCCTGAATTTTTTGCCACCGTCCTTCTTATATTCGGCTTCAGCATAAGTTGTCTGAAAAGGGAAATCAATAATAAGTTAGTATTATATTAAAATCGTATTTGATTAGCAATCTAATCGATATATACTTACTATTTTATCACTTCCGAGCTCCGGATAAAAATCTTTCATGTAGTCCAAATTCGTTCTAAAAAACAACATCGATCGTAGAGCATTTTGAATCTTTCCTTCACGTTTATTATTGATCTTGATTTTTTATTTCCGTCTAACGTCACAAAACCCCAAAATACCTGATTCCAAAAATTATTCAAGGATTGGTTTGTGTTGATGTTTAATTGTTCGTCATACTTTATGACCGTCGTCCACGCATGAACCACGACAAGATCTTCTTTGGTGGTGAATTTAGTACCCATTTTTTTGTTATTTTTTTGGATGATGAAGAAATGAGAAAGTATTTGAAAAGTGTGGGGATTTTTTGTTGAGAGAAATTTGAGTATAATTTGTAAAGAGAAATGTGAGTATATTTTGTTAGTACCAAAAAGCTGCTCTAACACGTGGTAGCAACGTCAGCGTAGCTCAGCATTTCCGCTACCCGCAGTGTCCCGATACACCAGTCCGAAGTGCATCTAGTCCGAACCATGGACCCCACTGAAAGTCCGGAGCGCAGTCAAAGTGCGGAGCACAGATGTCCCGCTACTCAAAGTCCGGACCACACTCAAAGTCCGAAGCGCAGACATCCCGATACAATCATTCCCGCAACGAAGCTCAGTTCCGTAGCGTGGACCGAAGCATGGATCGTACCAAGGTCCGAACAATGGATCGTACCAGTCCCGCAGGAAGATCATTTTCATTTCCCGCAAGCCAGGTCCGTAAGCCAGATCCGCGACCCATTCTCGTAAGCCAACCAGACCAGCCCAGACCGTTTAAGGGATAGCTGGATAAGAAGATAAGGTGTACAGGTGGACCCACATGGAGTTGCCACTTCACCAATTGTTTGGCACGTGGAAGCATTCTTCAAATGCCACGTCAAATAAGATTACGTTTAAAAGGAAAAGGAAGAAGGAAAGAGAGGGGGATCGGTTTTCTTCTCCGACTGGAAACCCTGTAAAAACCAGAGCTCCAATGGAGTTCTGGGATTTGTAACCATCAATTGATCAATAAAACCTTCAATTTCACCACCCGTGGACGTAGGCTATTCATAGCCGAACCACGTTAAATCCTGTGTACAATTTCTTCTGTCTTCTTTTGATAATTTTGTTAATGATTTTAGTTGTTTTGGGTTGATGAGAATTTCTGCCCAAACATAATCCGTGCTGCACAAAGAATTTGATGGGCATTTTTGATTTGATATGACGGAGCTTTACCTCGTCACATCACGATGTATTAGTCTCCAACTGAAGAATTATCCATTAGAGTTGATATCTTAGTATTAGCTTAAGCGGAAATAGCAAGGAGTTCGGAGATTGCAAAAAGCAAACCATCTCTTGTGTTGTTAGCCAGATGGAAGGAATTTCTAGCTTCCGAAACAAAGCACCCACTATTACTGGAAATGTAATTCGGGGACTAAAACCCTAAAACCTGAGCTGAATCTAGCTTTTTTCTGTATTAATTTTTTTTTTCAATTATTTATTTTTTAATTGGTTTTGTTTTGGTCAGTGTTAAATTGTATGATGGGAATGCTAACGTATTAAAAGGTGAGTTTATGCATGGAGATCCAGTATTGGATTGTTGCTTTCATGATAATTCTTCTGGATTTAGTGCCGGTGCAAATAATACTGTTCGTAGGTAACATCAACGAAAGTAAATAGTGAAGTGACGCTAATGGAGAAAAAAATCGATTAAAATATACATAATTTGGTATAAAAATCAAGATGAACAGACTTTTTATATAAAAAATCTTTCTATATTATTTTTTATAAATAAAAACCATTTAAAAAATTAAAAATTCAAAAACTCCATTTCCCTTAATAATGATTAGATTTAGTTTTTAGTCTTTTTTTAAATTTTCGAAACTGCCCTTCCTTATATATTATATCCGTTTAAAAAGAATTTTTTTTGGAAATCATTCTCTTCTTCTCTTCGTGTGTTCTTCAGGCATATTCATTAGCTGAATTGTCTTTTGGAAATCTTCTCTTCTTCACTTCGTGTTTCTTCATTCCCTTCTGCAAGATATGATTCCTGCAATCAAATCTTCTCTTCTTCTTTTCGTGATTCCTGAAATGAAATCTTCTCTTGTTCTCAATCTTCTCCAATAACGCAGCTCTCGTTTTCACTTGAAGAACAGAAGACAAAAACCCAATTCTCGTTTTGGTTTCAGTTTAATCGAAGTACAGAAGACAAAAACTCAGCTTCAGATTTCGTTTCTGTTTTAGTTTAATCGAAGATCAGAAGACAAAAACTCATCAGATCTCGTTTTAATCGAAGAACTAAACACAAGTTACTTGTAGTCCAATCAACAATCAGGTAATTTTGATTTTATGATTTTGTTTGTGTTTTAATTTTCGAGTTTATATTGGTAATTTTTGATCATATTCTTATTCGGATCAAGCTTTTGTTTTAGTTGTATCATTCATCTGATACCAAAATTCAATTTTAATTTTAGAGTTTATGTTGATTATGAAACTCTGATCTATTTGTTTTTATGATTTCTTTTTGTTGATCTTCTTATTCAAGTCTATTGAAAATTCTTATGATGTTGTTGTTGTTGATATTCGTACCACTGAGACCTTTTTTGGTTTCATACTTTTGTCCTGTAGATTGCAAACATGTTCTTGTTGTTTATGTTCTTATTCAAAAATTTATTGTTGTTGTTGTTTAATTCATACTAGTGAAATTTTTTCTGGTTTCATACTTTGTCTTGTAGATTATGGAATCTGTTCTTGTGGTTATATCTCACAAAGAGGATACATTATCGTTTCGTATTGTCTACAAGCATCTGTTTTTGATTTGAAGGGTAGTATATGTTCAAGGTGGTGTCAATTCTCTGTTCTTTCTATAGAAATTTTCCATATAGTTGGTGATCAGCAAAAGGTTATCAATTGTGATTTTGATCTCCAATCGGTTGTTGTATTTACTCTTTTTAATAAGATTCCACCTCTTGAGTAACAAATTGACTGAAACCAATCCTGGATATCTTGTTGTTTTGGAAGTTGAAAATGGGACTCAAAAATTTCAGAGATTGTTTATCTCTTTCGGTGCATGTATTCGTGGATTCAATTACTGTCGTCCTTTATTATTCCTTGATGCAGCCCATTTGAAGAGCAAATACCTTGGTCATATCATGGCAGCAACAGGTTTAACCGGTAATGATGGTAAGTTTTCTTAAACATTCTTTTTGCTTCAGTATTTTTTTCATCTCTGATATGATGGAACCTTTTTTGGTTCCATCATTTTTTTTCATCTGGAATATTTATTGGACCAAAAAAATGATGGAACCTTTTTTGGTTTGTGTTATTGGCATATGAAGAACAATATCAATACATACTTGCCTAAGGCCAATAAGGTTTATAATAATTATGTGCTGGGACTGTTTGAAAAATGTGCATATGCTAATACACATACAGAATTTTCAAAGAACTGGGAGAAGTTGTTGCAGGTTAAAAATCAGAAGTTACAAGATTATTTGATTACAACTCATGTTGATAAATGGGAAAGTATTTATTTCCCGGGTCGTCGTTATGGTAGGTTGTGTTCGAATATAGCTGAGAGTTTCAATAGTTTAGATCCTTAAAGAGAGAGAGAGAAGCATGTAGCCATCATGGTTGATGAAATCAGAGTGAAGCTTATGAATCAAATGTGTGTACGTCGTGAGGAATGTGCAACCTTATTGAAGTGGCGAGAAACTTTATGTCCAGAATTTGAAATTGAGCTCTACAACAACAAGATGCACGGTCGTGAATACAATGTCACCAAGTCATCGCAATATGTGTTTGAAGTTCATTCAACATTAACACAAAAGGTTGATTTGAAAAGAAGAACATGTTCTTGCAATCGCTGACGAATTAATGGTTTCCCTTGTGCCCACGCTATCCGTTGTATCATGATAAATGAAGAAGATCCGTATAAGTATGTCGAATTTTACTTTACAGTAAAGTTCTACCGTGAATCGTATGCAAGAGCAATTAATCCTGTCCCTACAGTTGAAAAGCCTACGATCGTCTCTCCAAAATCTGTTGTTCTTGGTCCTGATTCTCTACCACAACCAGGTCATCCAAGAAAGAATAAAAAAAATTCCTAATACAGGTTTTATTCCCAATAAGAAGATGAGAACTTGTGGTAGCTGCCATGTTTTGACTACCCATAACCGAAGGACATGCCCTGCACATCAGATTTGAAATCATTTCGACTATAATTCATTTTCAATTTTCGTTTAGACTAATATATGTTTCGATTTATTCTTTTTTTATATGTTTTTTTCAGCAAAACATGTTAATTTGCTGCAGGAGTTTCATGTTTTTTTTTATTTTTAGATTAAATTTATCAGAGTTACAGGCTTTTATTAATTTCTTAAACCAAAATAGTTTTTATAATTTTTCACATGCTTCAGTTTTTTTTTCATCTCTGATATGATGGAACCTTTTTTGGTTCCATCGTTTTTTTTCATCTGTAATTTTATTAATGAAACTAAAATTGCGAAACCAAAAATCATTGATGCATGTTGATTTTGAAACATAAATAATCACTGAAGAACAATGAAACTTTGATTTTACCTTTTGTAGGATCCCGTTTCTTCACTATTTTATTAAGTTTTTTTTTCGATCTTTCCATATTTCTTTTTGTCTTGTTTTTTCACCATTTTGATTTTGTTTTGATTTTAGGTTGAAATTGTTACTGATGATGATGAACAGAAGTTTCGTCAATATTTGAAGTTGTTCTGATTCTGATTCTAGTTGTGAAAGCTGGTTATGTAGATGATGCAGATGATGGTGATGAAGCTACAGATGAAAACAGTGGGTTTACGGATTTACTGATGATGAAGATGAAGATGAAATTGACCGACAGTTGAATGATAAAGATGAAGATGTGATGCAGATGATGAACAACAGTTGAATAATCGACAGTTTCGTAACGTAGAAAGTGGGTGAAGGGTAGTTTAGAGAGTTGTCAACAAATTGGATTTTTGTTAACTTTTTGTTTTGTTGGGTTTTTTGTTATATGATAATGACACACTTGGGCTTATAACCCACGGCCTGTAAAATATATTTATATTAGACCATTATTTGCGAAATTTTTATTATTTTTCTTCTTCTTTTTTTTTATTTTGAGGGTAAGGTGGAGGGTTACTACCGTTTTAATATTCGTGTATTTGAACAATATTAAGTAATATAAGTGGATGGATATTGTTCACTTTTAATTAGTGGATTTGAGCAATATTAAGTAATATATGGATATTGTTCACTTGTAGATTTTTATCTTTCTGCATTTGTGGGGATTACTCATGATTTTCAATGTTGTATGAATTGTTTGCCCAGATGTCGAGCAGTGTGACATCCAGATTCGTTGGCCGAAGGAAGAGGGCCAAGAAGACTAAAATCGTGGAGGATTCTGATGACGACCGTATTATTGAAGAAAGGTTGATGTTCACGGGGTGGAACATTATACAGTTGTGGAAGATCTTGAGGATCGCGCCTCCACCAATATAACGTATTCAAGCGATGCCCATTTCAAGTTTTCACATCGTGGTTCCCTCAAATCCGTCCTTCAGACCTACCAAGGTATTATTAACCATGCACCTAGGGTCAAATATATTATTGAAAAGGGAGGATGGGACCGATTAGTGTCCATAGATGTAGTAGATTCATCTCATGCACTTATTGACTATATTGTTGAGCGCTTTTGGGATACGACAAACACTTTCCACTTCTCGTTTGGTGAGCTAGGGTTCACTCCCCTTGATTGGGTAATGTTGACAGGAATTAGTATTGGTGTTGGTAGATCTGTTCCGTATGACTCAGGGAAGTTTCAATTTGAATATGTCCGAGACCATATATTTTCTGAACTCAAAGATAGTGTGGTTTGTAAAAGATAAGGTATTTCGTGCCAGTGGGTTTCAGATGCAATTACTGTTAAATTTTTGAGCACATATTTTGATCAACAAACTTTGACTGCGGCTAACGATGATAGTAGGTTTGCTGATAGAGTGGCCAGAGCCTTCTATATGTATGTTTTGGGTCAGTTCTTCTTTTCAAATGCAAAAACCTATATTGATGCTGGATGGTTAGCTGCTTTTGAGGATCTAAATGCAGTTCACGAATATGACTGGGGTTCTCCTGCATTTTCGAAATTGTATTCCGGTCTCGCCGCATCTGGCAGGGGACAAAAGTCATTGACCGGACCCTTCCAAATTTTGGAGGTAAATTTGTTAGTGTTATTTATAATTCTATTAAATTGTTTTTTTTGTTGTTCAGTTATTTATACCATTGGTTTTCATGACATTCTAGTTTTGGGGGTACGAATATCTGGGCATTTGTCGGCCAAAGAACCCTTCGCCTGAAAGTGAAAATGAGTGGCCTAGATGTCGTACGTGGACGGGAAGCCAGAGGAAGAGTATTGACATTGTTCGTTCAAGGACTGATCTGAATCAGTTGTTTGTAGACGATGTGATCTGGCAACCGTGGGAAAATGCGATCCCCGTCCTGGAATCTGAAATTAGACGGAAAGTTGTAGAGCTCTCAGAGAAAAGGTAAATATTATGTTGGCTAGACACCGTAAGTTTATAATTTATTTCTATTGGAATATTTTTTATTTTCTTTGCATTTCGGTTAACTGATTTGTTTATTGTAAATTTCTTGGATAAAGAATAACATGTATCTCGGAGATCGGTGTTGGAGGCAAAACAATCCAAGATGAGGCGTTCCTAGCAACCCGCATAGTTATATTTCCAACTTCAGCGACGACGTGGTTGAGGAGATGAGCGAAAACTGTTTGGTCCCTGCAAGTGAGTTTGTACGTGTCGTGAACTATGATCTGTATTTTGAGTATTGGCGACATGTGACTAACCTGTATAAATATGCCACGAAAGTGGATTGGGAGGTTGAAACGTACGGTTATGCTGGTGACCGTATTAAACACAAATCCAACGTCGTCGTGAACATTTACCCATCCCCCCCCCCCCCCACAACAGCTACCATACGTAAGTATACAACAAAACACTATAAATTTAATTTTAGTATACAATGATAGTCATAATTTGATTTCTTTTCTTTCATCACAGGTCGCGACTTATGGTTTAGTTCAAGAGTTGTCTGATTTTACCCAAGAGTTTCGTGAATTTACGTTAAATGAAACTAAGGTAGGATGGACTCTTTCATTGCCAAAGAAGTAGAATTACAGGGTCTACGAAATGAGGTTGGCATGTTGAACTCACAGCTTTCCCATTTTCGTCAACAACAACCACCCATTGGGTTGGGCACGTATGCTCAGAATATGCCACCACCAATGTGGAACACCATCGGTCAGGGATCTTCATCAATAATGCAATCAAATAACTATAATGCCATACCATCTATGCCTCCATTTATGCCCCCGCGCTCGGCGTTGGAGAATCAAGATGCGGAAGAGTAGTTATTCATTAGCATTGAATTGTTTGTTGAACATTGAACTTTTTTATTTTCTCAGATTTGAATTGTCTTTTCAAATAATTTTTCTTACATTTATAATCGTTTAATTTATCATTTATATTAGTTTTGTCTTCTCAACCGACATTTCGTATCACCCATGTGTATGTCTACCCCATAACTCTGTTTTTGCATTAAAATACCAACCGTGTATTGTCAATTCAAAAGTCTTATTTCTTTTTTCTTTGTCGTTTTTTTCATTT
>JAJJMC010029998.1:1190668-1243265 GCA_023531435.1 Papaver californicum
GTCTTATTTCTTTTTTCTTTGTCGTTTTTTTCATTTGGTATTGTCTTTTCAACCGACATTTCATATATCCCATGCGTATGTGTACCCCATAACTCTGTTTTTGCATTAAAATACCAACCGTGTATTGTCAATTCAACACTCAAAATCTTATCTTTATTTCCCTATAAATTAAACACTCAAGAGGATGAATTATACAAACTAAAAATACAAACATCATAAAGCAAATGGCATACTATCAAAATAACAATCAGTACTATGGTTCTTGTTCTTGTATTACTCCCCATTCTTCTTCTTTTTCTTCTTCATCGTATGTTGATTATAACAATAGTTTGTACTCATCAGACGAAGGTTCACTTGCAATTAGCCTAAATAATCAAGCAGTCACTGCCGGATTAATCGGTTCAAGTATGAATTGGCCTCAAACGCGTATCAAAATACAAAGACGCCATGATGATGGTGCAAAACTTCTATGGAAAGATTACTTTAGAAAAAACCCGACGTTTCCTCCAAATGTATTTCATAGAAGATTTAGAATGCGGCGAGAATTATTTAACCGTATATTGGGAGATGTAGTCGTTGTAAATAAGTATTTGTTCAAAAAAGAGATGCTTGTGGTGTTCCTGGATTAACCTCTCAGCAAAAAATTACTGCAGGAATTCGAATGTTAGCTTACGGATGTGCGGCAGATGAATAGATGAGTATTTACGAATCGGCGAAACCACAGTTTTGGAAGCAACTTGTAGGTTTTGTAAGACGATAGTCCATCTGTACGAGAAAGAATATTTGCGCACACCAACTAAGCGTGATGTTCAACTCCTTCTTGCTGAGAACCAAAAAAGAGGATTTCCTGGGATGCTTGATAGTGTTGATTGCATGCACTGGAAATGGGATAAATACCCATCGGCTGAATCTGGTGCTTACACTGTGTACAAAGGTACTGAAAGTATTATCCTGGAGGCAGTGGTGTCATACGATCTATGGTTTTGGCATGCATTTTTTGGTATGCCTGATTCTAACAATGATATAAATGTGATGAACCGTTCGTATATTTTTAAAAAGCTAATCAACGGGAAAGCACCGGCAGTGAACTTTGTTGTCAACGGAAATCAGTACGATATGGGGTATTTTCTTGGTGATGGAATATACCCGGAGATAGCTACTATTGTGATGTCGATTAAACATCCAGATTCTCATAAGAAACTGAAATTTTCTGTTATGCAGGAGGCATGCCGAAAAGATGTAGAACGCGGCTTCGGGGTACTGTAAAATCAATTTGCAATCATCAAGCAACCTGCACGAATGTGGAATCCTGACGTATTAGCATTGTCATCATTCTACATAATATGATAGTGGAGGATGAGCGTTTACCCGTGATTGGCCGCATGAATATGATCAACTCAGCCACGGTGCACCGGTAAATATTTCTAGAGACGACACTGCTGAACTTTCTCAAATGAGAATGGACCAACGCAGACGTGCAGTATTCGACAAAGATACTCATTTACGTTTGCGAAATGACTTGATCAAACACTTATAGTCAGTATTTGGTGATGATTAACATTTTGTAAATCCTCTGCTTAGGTTTTGTGGGTAAATCTCTTGTAAACCCTCCCGAGACAAAACTCGGCTGCTAGGGGCACCTAGGGGTTTAAAGGCTTGCTGCACATGCAAAGTGTAGCCGCGATGCCTGCGAAAGTGAGTTTTTGAAAATCATGCCAAATAGTGAGTTTTTATAGACCAATTTTGTATTTATAGATAAATCATGCCAAATAGTAAGTTTTTGAAAATACTAGCCGTTAAGTCTCTCTCTTTATCCTATAAATACATGTGTGTTCTCTACCAAATACCAGAGGCACCTAGTGTTTCTTCATTCTCTTCTGCAAGATACGATTCCTGTAATCAAATCTTCTCTTCTTCTCTTCGTGATTCCTGAAATTAAATCTTCTCTTCTTCATGTATTTACTCTTTTTAATAAGCTTCCATCTCTTGAGTAACAAATTGACTGAAACCTATCCTGGATCTCTTGTTGTTTTGGAAGTTGAAAATGGGACTCAAAAATTTCAGAGATTGTTTATCTCTTTCGGTGCATGTATTCGTGGATTCAATTACTGTCGTCCTTTATTATTCCTTGATGCAGCCCATTTGAAGAGCAAATACCTTGGTCATATCATGGCAGCAACAGGTTTAACCGGTAATGACGGTAAGTTTTCTTATACATTCTTTTTGCTTCAGTATTTTTTTTATCTCTGATATGATGGAACCTTTTTTTGGTTAAACATTAGGTAGGGTACCCAATCCGAGATCTCTAACAAATCAACCTAGAAAAGTAAAAGAAAAAAAAGTTGAAAAATAAATCGAATTGATTGGAGTTGGAGAACGAGAATAAAACCCTGATTGTTCTCAAATGAACATTAGAAGGAATTTCCCACAAACCCATGTTTTGTTTACTTGTTTTTGATTGATAGAATAAGTTTAATACGAAAGAAAAAAACGAGGGTTTTATAGCAGTTATAGAGTACAGTTCGGTTGATAATTGAAACAAATTATCCTCCGAACTGCTCATTGTTCTTTATTTTATGGATATTTCGGCTGATAATTATACACGAAAATGTCAGCCAAACTTTTACTTTGTACACTGAAATCACAAGTTATAAAGTACGTCTGATAATTGTTTTTTCGTGTTGACTTTACTTTATGTGTGACACTTGCTAGATTTTTTAGTAGAACATGTGTATATATTAATTTAACTTCAATAATTACCAGCCGAACTTCAACAATTATCATCCAAGCTGTAACAATTTTTAGCCGAACCATATATTGTTAGAAGTATTAATTAAATTGTGTACTTTGTCTAAGAGCCAATGCAAAGATAAGGGTAAAAAGAGAACAATGGAAGTAACTCCTTCTACTTCTAAAACTCACAAACCTCGAGGAGGAGACACCAAGAATTTTGGGAAAGGTAAAAGAGGATCTACCACACGTGATGCTTTGCCTCCGGTTGTCATTTGTGAACCACATGCAGAGATACAAAGAGAAGAAGGGGTGGAGGAAAAAGAAGAATCATAAGGGGGAGGAGAATGAAAAGGACGACGAGGAGGAGGAGATGATGATGAAGGTGAAAATAAAGACGAAGATGGAGAGGATGAAGAAAAACCACAAAAACAACAACAAAGACAAGTGAAATGGAAGAATCTTGCTACACCTCGGAAGATATGAAAGCACATTCCAAGTAATGATAACGTAATAGGTCCTCGCGGAGACAACAAACTCCTTGGTCTTCCGAAAGATGGTGGAAATTTGTAGATTGGTTACAAAGAGTCATGGGCGAAGAGAATCTATGAGGCTCAGGATCATATGGATACCACAAGCGTGTAAATATACCATGGGGCACATTGGCATTTTCTCAGAGAGGTTGATGCGATGGTGGATTTAGTACAAGCCTCTAGTTTATGGAATGTGATTCATTACGCACAAAAGGAATTTGATTAAGTAACTTTTTCTGAAATATTTTGTTTAGAGACTTACACATTTCATCCCCCCTTCGGCGACAATCACTATAGATGATGCAAAGAAGATTACTGGCCTTAAAATGACCGGGGAAAGTGTGGATGTTGGTTATGATATGAGTTACGAAGAGTTGTATAAGTTGTCCAAAGAAACTCTTGGTTGGAGTGAATCCAAGAACGAATTTTAGTTCTGTTGCGCTTCTAAAGAGGTGGAAAGTGTGAATCCTCTTATAAACAATAAAAAACCAAAGAAGTTGAAAAAGATCAAGTTTACAAATTTGAAAAAGAATTTTGAGAAGACAAAATAGAAAGTTGTAAAAAGGGAGTTGGTGATGGACGAGGAAAAAGTAAAATACACCGCAACTGCGTATTTGTTGTATGCTTTCGATAGCCTCATTTTTCCCGACTTTACTAGAAACAAGGTGAATGCTCAATATTTCCAATTATTAATGGATCTTACAACCGTTAACAAGTACTCTTGGGGAACCGCTGCCTTTTATTACCTACTCGATCAACTTGCGAAAGCCTCTAGGTTAACAAGAGGATATTTCAGTCTGCTTCAAGTAATTTTAACAATAGGCATACATTTGTTGTTTATTTGTTTCGATTGAACCCATTAATCATACTTTTTCCAGTATCAATGTTAGGTTCGGATGATAAGTTACTTTATAGGGTCAGCCAAACTTTACCACTTAACACAACAATATGCAAAATAGATTAGGTTTGATTGATAATTATTGATACAAAGAGTTAAGAATTTGATCATCTTCAATTTGTTTTATTCGTTAATCTCTATTGAATTTAAAGTTATTAAAGATTGTGAGTATACTTAAGAAAATAAAGCAAAACATCAATTGGTTACCTACCAAGTATTCTTGGAAGTGATTTTAGTATCTTCGTAAATGATATCAATAGCCTCTGGTTGATCATCCATTGGTTCAGGTTAGGAACGATCTACAAGAATATCACGAAGTTAGATGACATAAAAGATAAATTCCTTTCGCTGATTCGATATCTGGATTATCAGACGAACCACACAATTGTCCTAAAAGATTAATTGTTCGGCTGGTATGAGATGCAGTTCTTTAGACGAACTTTTCACTTGGGTTTTATCTCAAACTAAGTATGAGGTTCGGCTGTCATCATAGTTAGCCGAACTTTTATTTGTATGACACACATAAGAAAGTTCAAATGGTTATTATTGCACCTATTATCAGCCGAACTTGTAACATATAAGTTTTGGCGCGAAATTTACAAGTTACAAGTTCGGCTAATAAGTAGTGTTTTCGCATCAGCCGAACTTTTAATTTGTATGTCATTCATTCACAGTTCGGCTCTCCATTATAAGAAGATCTACTCATCTAAAACAAGGTTTGGCTATCAATCATAAGCTCAACCTAATACTGGACAGCCGAACCAGCTTGTAAATGTTTGATTTTTTTGAAGAATTCAACCTACAAAAAGGACATGAAACCTCATCTAGAAGCATACATGTTTATTATTAGCATAAGGTTCCTTATCCATATATTCATCTTCGGGATTTGGCTCATTAAAATCTTTATCTTCACATTGAGGTTAAGTTTGTGGTTGAGTTTGAGTTGAAGTTTGGGTAGTTTTATTCTCATAATCCAAATAATCAGCCATAATTGGATCTCCATTACTGTTAATGTGTATTTTCTTAGCTTTACGAGAGGAAGAATTCGCCTTCCTCACTTGAATCACACATTTGTCACTTGATTCATAAAAATCTCAACAACAAAAAATGAGCTTTTTTCTTCGCTTCTTCTTCTTCTTCTACAATAACAACCTAACTATCTCTAAAAAAAATTTACTCTTTAAAACATAGGGTTAATTAGACTTTGGTACCTGGGTTTTGACCAGATTTAGTGTTTTTACTTACATTTGTCCAACGTTAGTGTTTAGTACCTGGAATCACTGTTCACCCGTGAACTGATGACGTGTCATTTTTTTCCGTCAATTAAATTTGAATTACAAAAAAAAAATAAACTTTGCTAACAATGACAAACCAAGTCCCTAACGGTTAAGATCTACGGTTTATATTAGATCTTTTTCCATCTCAAAGATGAACGGTAAAGATCTACATAACTTTTATAACCTAACTCAAAGAGAAACCATATCCTAATCATATGCTTCTTCGCCTCCATCTATCATAAAGTACTACCCAATGGCCGTCCTCCTCATTCATTCTCCATCTCCTTCTGTCTCTCTCAATCAACAAAGTAAAGAAGCAATGGAAGTGGAATAAGTAGATCATGCGATACTCAATCTCTACTCTCAATCTCTCTGATTTTTCTTACTCTTTTTTTGTTTTTCCTCAACAAATTCGAGATACTCAGGGTTTATCACCATTAACAGGAAAATAGCTTCTCTCTATTAATCTCTGCCAAAACTCAACCCATCTCATACCATGTATCTTAAGTTCTTAACTCACAGTAAATCAGTAACCCTAATTTCAATTGAAACAAAAATGAATCAAATTCAAAATCAGTAACCTCAAAAACCCTAATTTCAAAACAATTTGATTCAAAATCAGTAACCTCAAAAACCCTAATTTCAAGATACCCATTTCAATTTTAGATCGGTCTTCCGAAATTTCTGTTTCAATTTGATTTTGAATTTGTTAATTTTTGTTTAAATTAAAATTAGGGTTACTGAATTGGGGAAAAAAAAACAAAGTTCATCAATTAGTTCAGATAAAATGCTCCAACTGTGACCATGTGTGTTGTGAGTAACTCCGTTGTTCTTTAGCTAGTTTTTGACTCAATGTTTTCTATGTACACTGTTTGTAGGATCTTACTTAGGGTTCTTGGCAGAAAGAATAGATCTGGTGGTGGTATGAGCTTTGCTGCTGCCGTAAATTGGGTTTTAGAAGATGAATTAGGGTTCGATTTGAGAAGAATTAAGAAGAGAAATGGGTAGATGTGGTGGTGTTGGTGCTGGAGAAGACAATTTCTGAGATGGGTACTTGGGTTCTGAGTTAGAATCATCGAGAGAGGATGAAGATGGAAAGACAAGGAAGAAGAGAAGATGGGTTTTATAGCATGGGTTTGTGATGAAGTCCAACTTCTAACGAATGTTGGTGGTGATCGAATGAATTTTGTTTGAGCAATTCGAACTTCATTTAGAGGCTTAGACGGATATATGAAACTATGGGTCGTTGCTAATGACTCAGTAGAGAAGCAATATGGTTTGAAAAGGGGAATTGAAGCTGTTGTAAGTTAGTAGAGAATTGCAGAGAAGAGTAATGATAGTTTATGAGGTTGTTGCTGGTTGGGGTTGATTTGAAGCTGAGAATGGAGGAACTGATGAATGGGTTGGTTGACTTTGTGCTATTGAATAGATGTATGTGTAGGATCAATTGCAGGGAAGGAGTTGGATGCCTGAATTACAAACAAGTTGTTGCATAAATCACTACCATGAAATGCACCTAATGTGTTTGAAAAAAATCCTGAATGATTAGTTTAAGTTGTAGTCTACTGCACCAGATATTACTGCAGATTATCAGGGGTCTGTGTGGCCGAGATATAGCATGGACTGGTTCTTAGTCAAGGTTTCTAGTCGTTCAATCCTAACTTACCCTGGATAGTACAACCCTTGTACTGAATATCTTCTATTATATGTAACCATTAAGATGTTCTGATTAAGTTTGTTTGTGTGTCTAGGGTGTCCTTAAGATTTGTGGAGCTCAGAGAAGGAGGATTGAAAGTAGTTTCAAAGGAGGATCCCAAAATTTGTTACATCTGCATATGCAAGAGGAACAGATTCTAGTCTTTGTGATTTCACTGATGTTGGTAGTACTACCCCTCTTGAACCAAGATCAGCAGTTGGAAAGTTCTTAAGTGGTGTATTACTTAATCAACGACACTTGTTTCAGTTTGGGTAGCTGAGCAACTCGATGAGTTGGTCACCGAAAGAGATGGTGATGTTGCATGTAAGGATCAGAGCCTGGGTTCTGAGGAATCTGATCTTCACAGGTTGGTTTTCTTAGTCATTCATTCAAAGCATTTGAGTGACTCCTGAAATTAGTAGTTATATGTTAGTTATTGATTTGGTATTAGTTATTTCCTGATTTATGTTTTACCCTGGAAATATTTCTTGTGAGTTCCATATTGTGAACTGATTCATTTGATTTTGTTAAACAACAGGAGGATTGCTGAAATGAAGGAAGACATGGATGTGAAAGAAATGCTTAAGAAACTTGGCGCAGATGAAGTGTATACAGAGGGGGATTATGTGATAACCTGCTTACTTGTGTTGTACGAGCTTGGGATTTTAGCCAGCCATTGTTTGTTGCACCTGCAATGAATACTCTTGATTGCAACAATATCTATTCCTCTTGATTGCAACAGAATGTTAGGTGTACTTATTGTACAGAAGGCATGTGAGTTTTAGATTTTTGAAATTCTAAAAATACGACCGTTGGATATGAAGAATCATAGTTGTAGGATGTATAAGAAGGCATGTGAGTTTTAAAACACTCACGTTTTAACGGCGCTGGCAACAGCGTTAAGTATTAATTTTTATTTTTATTTTATAATTTAAAGGGAAGTCAGTACATTAATTTTGTCAACTAGGGTGAACAGTGATTCCAGGTACTAAACACTAACGTTGGACAAATGTAAGTAAAAACACTAAATCTGGTCAAACCCAGGTACTAAAGTCTAATTAACCCTAAAACATAATACTAATACTAAATTTAATCATTAATAACTAATCATTAACATTAAAACTAATCAAATATGGGCATTAATATTTTTATAAAAATGGATGGATATGGGGCTTTGTCCTTTTACTATTCAATGACCCTATTTTAACTTATTGAGTGGAAGATAAAAAATTCTTATATGCCCCACAGCAGGGTTTAAAATGGAACTTATTTGGTCCTTTTGATTTTTGCAAGCCCAGCAGTAGTAGTTGTGGTACATAACTTGGAACGATTTTTTAGGGACCATTCAGAATTTAAGGGGACCCTTGTGTGCTTAGGCCATATGTCCTACAAAGCTAAGGGGTGTCTTAATAGGATAAAATGACTAACTTACCCTTTATTAAACTAATATTAATCTAATGTAAACCCTAACCCTAATCATATATAAACCCAAATCTAAACCTAATTATATTTCTAATCAAAATTAAAACTTTTCTTCTCATTTTTTTCCTCTTCATCTCCCATAATCGAATCTTCCTTTTTATCTTTAACCTAATATAATCATCCACTAAAAAGTTGCACAATGGCTAAACCAAACCATGGTCGTGCATAAATTGCAAAAGAACTAATTGGTGAAGTGATTCAAGAAGTTATACCACAAAATGAAGAAAAACCGGTTGTTGATGGTGGAGGAAAAATCGAGACCCAAATGAAAGAAGCAAAGGCTGAATCTTCCAGTAGTAACATTAGAAGGTAATTCCCGACAAACTCCATCGTTTTTCTGATTTTTTTTATTGTTACTTAGAATTGAAATCATGAAAATTAGAGCTCAAAAGGTAGTTCAGTAAAAAGTTCGGTTATGATTTCTATATTTTGTCAGCCGAACTTTAGGATAGGAAGAACACCAAGAACAGTTCGGTTGAGAAAAAAAATTAGGGTCTGGCTGAACTTATTTTTGTTAATATTTTTGAACTGAAAGTTTTTGTTTAGTAAAAATAGTTGGATTTCGGTTAGATTGGTAGTAAGTCTTATTAACCAAACTTTTTAGTCCAAAAATAGAAAAAAAAAATCTGTCAGGATTTTTAATTTTTTTTGTCAACTGAACATTATATTGTTTTAGGGAAATATGGATACATGCTAGCCGAACTTTTTTTATTCTTGACCGAAATTTTTGTTCGGTTATTTCGATATATCCCATTCATAGACGAACATTTACATTAGTATATCCACATATAATTTTTTATGCGAATTTATTATTTAGGCTCCGAAAGAAGGTAAAGGCAAAGGAAAGGAAAAGGATAATATCTATTCAAATCCTCTTCTCAATTTACCAAAAGGAGTTATTGCTGAAGAAATATATCAAATAATGCTAAATAATCTGGAATTGGTAGAAATGATGAACGCTCATGAGCATCCTTGGAACAGTGCTGACAATCCCCTCAACTACATTGAAGTTACCTCGGATTAAGGATCATAGGAAGAAATTCTTCGAATGATGGAGAATGAAGATTCAG
The DNA here is from genome assembly GCA_023531435.1 of Papaver californicum. Lineage (NCBI taxonomy): Eukaryota > Viridiplantae > Streptophyta > Magnoliopsida > Ranunculales > Papaveraceae > Papaver > Papaver californicum. The sequence goes on from JAJJMC010029998.1 coordinate 1,200,355, forward strand.
ATTTTGATCCGAGACTCTTTTTCATGGAGAAGGACTTTATTACAGGTGTAAACCCATACTACAATGAAGTTGGTAAGTACATAGGTCCAACTAAGGAGTTGGAAAACAAAGATGATGAGGACAAGAAGGGAGGCGGTGGTGAGGCTAAGAAGAAGAAGGGAAGAGTAAAAGTTGCTGCTAGGACCAAGTCGAGAGTAACAAGGAGTGAAAGAATTTCATGAGATCAATGAGATTGATCACTTTGAATGTCTATGATATGTTTTCTTGCGTTTTTCCCGGATGTTTTAAGTTATTTTGAATAATATGTAGTACGTGATGAACCTATTATGTTATTTTGTTGTTGGGTTTATATGTTATATTTAGTCGGTGTTATGAACTTACATGTTTAGAAAATATTCGGTTATAAAATCCATTTACTGAATTAACTGAACAATTGGTTCGGTTAAGAAACCAATTGTTCGGTTGGCATCGTTTAAAATTTTTGCAAAACATAGAAATGTTAGGTTCCAAAAAAAAAATTAACCGAACATTTTTTTTTATTTGAACTAAGAAGTTCAGCTCGGCGTAGCAAATTTTGACCTAGCCGAACTTCTAATTTTTAGAGTAAAAATATAGTTATTCAAAAAACAAAAGATCCGTTGGGGTCTCTCTATATATAAATATGTCACTCTCTAACTTATTTTACACCACCTTTTCTCGTCTTCCTCCAATTTTTTTATATTTCTAGTAACATATGGAACCAGTCACCGTTGAGGATGATGTAATGCTTGTTAAAGCTTTCATTCCGGCTTACCGTGAAAGGCCTCATGAACATTATTCGATGTTTTTAAAGAGAGTCAGAGAATTTTATTTTGAACTAGATGGGAATCCTAAAAACCGTAGATGGTTAGAATTAGCTGAAAGAATTGAAATTATACAATAGACGTTACGAGACTACATTAGAATACTCTAGTTGTTGGGTAAAACGGTATCATCGCAGAGCTAATCCTGAAGAGAAAGTGAGTATTTGAACACGTTTATCTTGTGAATTGAGTATTATTGGTTTTTCATACTAACTTGTCAATTCTTTCATTTTTAGAGTGCTAGAGTTCAAACCCTTTGGGGAATACGTCATGGTGAAAAAAAATCGAGCACGAGATATGTTATACGTATCTGAAGACATATGCTCCGAGATTCCTTAAACAAATAGAAGCCAAATGGAGGTAGAGAACTATCCGTGGAGATTAATAGATTTATCTACTAGATATTTGAATTTAATGTGATGTAATGATATGTTATGGGATGTAATGTGGGTTAGTTATATAATGGGTAATTTTTATGAATAAAAACAATGTTATCTTGCATTACAGTTCCTATAACTTTGCAGCCAGACCTCTAACTTTTACGATCGAGTAAAAATATATAAAGTTCGGATATGTAACCAAACCCATTTGTCCGCCGAACATTTTGAGTTTCCACACTTTTCGAAAAATATAGCCTTTAGAAACATGTACTCTATATATACCCATCTATTATTTCACGTTAAAATTCAAGTCTTCACTCAAAAACGGTACTCACTAATGCTAAGTTTACTTTATATGAAGATTTTTCTGTTTGCACAAACTATGTACTTTTCTATCCAAAGAAGGGTGAAGAACGACGTCAAAATGGTTTAATTAGTATGAGTTATTGGGGTAAAATTCTTGAAATCTTCTACACCGAAACAAGTAATTCTCATAACAGGGATTGTCCGGCGTTGTTTTGTAGATTTCAAACTATAAGATGTGTATCTTCGTACAAAATATCAACAGGAGTTGGTTGATCATTCATAGGTACATGTTCCAATTGGATCTACAAAATATATAACAATGTTAATTGCGACAAAAAATATCTCCAAAAGTTCGGCTAATAAGATATCTTTATACCTAACCGAACATACAAGTTCGGCAAGGTCGATATAATCTATAGGAATCGAATATTTAAGATCGGCTTGGACCTTTACTGCCATACACTGCCAAACTTTATACTCAAAGTTCCCACTACAACTATAGCTAAGAGTTCGTCTACGACAATATAGGGCTCGAACTAGCCGAACATTGCTCAATTTCATCTCGAACTAGCCGAACATTAGTGTTCTTCAATTACGTAGCCGAACTTAGTCCAAAACTCCATGAACTCATAGTTCGGCTACCTGTGTTCTTCATTTTCCTAGCCGAACTTATGTCGAGCTAGCTAAATCTAAGCTATAAAATTTTATATTTTCACAAAATTTAAGCCAACCCAAGCAACAAAAACACATTAACAAATATACTTGAGCATCAAAAGCATTATAATCTTCATTGTGATCCTCGTGTATCTCGTAAAAACCCTCAATTTGAGATTGAGATTGGGTTTGGGGGATAAAACATTCACCATCAAACAAATCATTCATCACCTGATCGTTGTGAAGATTAACAAATACTTTGTTTACTCAACGATTTGAAGGTTCTGATTCCTCTGAGCTTGCACTAGAATCACTCATTTTGAATTTAACAGTCACCAAATCTAGGTTTCAGAAAAAAAATATCACAAACTCATCTTCTCCTTTTACTTCTCTCTCTCAATAATTCTAATTCTCTAACACATGAATAAAACTAACTCAAATATTAATCTCACCTAAGACTAACAATTAACTAAGCTAACTAACTCTAATTATTAACTTCTAATTAAAAAAAGGGTATTTTTATCTTTACAAATATTATATGGATAGAGGGGTCAGGAATTATTTCCTAATGATCTTCGTAAAATGGGATGGTCCCCTCAAATTCTGGTCCCCAAAAAATCGTTCATAACTAGTAGCCTGAAGAGAGGCCTAATTACTTTGCACTTGCAGTTCAAGACCGAGATGAAGTGCTTCGGCTGAGGTAACACGCTTTCTTTCTCTCCATGCATTCTCATCGTAATTTATGAGTGCAAGTGTATGACCGTGGCGCTTGTTTTATTTGTGATATCACCCGTATCGACTAATTTTAGCGTGGAACTTCTCCTTCGTAAATGAAAGGTTAATGCAAAAGGGGGATGTTATTTTGTCTCCGCAACAGTTCAATCTTTGTAGGCGACGATACCATCTGCCTTGTTGGCATCAGATTGAGCCGACGACAAAGCAAAACATGGTTGTGTTTCATCAAGTTCTGAGGCATCAATATATATTTCATTTGGTTGCATTGCTAATCCAATTTTGAGATGTTGCCGTTTGAAGAGATAAAGGAACCTAGCTAAGAATTTATGGGATTTAGGAGCAATTATGTAAAATCCGATTAGAACCGAAATCTTGAAGATACAAATCGAAGGAGCAATCAAATGTTACTGATTGTGTCATGTACGTTTTTGCCCACAGGCAAGACCGGATGTATGCCTCGGGGAGCATATATATACATTATTAAGGTAGTACAATCCATGAATTTTATAACTGGAGTTCGATTATGCTCGCAAGATTAATTGGTTGAGTGCCAAATACCAAACAGCAAAATAGATTGAACTAATAAGGTAAGAAAAAATAACATCTTAGTTCCCCTGTACATTGATTGGAGGTCTTTTGCTTTTCGCTTTTCTACATTGAAGCTCATTTGATACAAAACCCAAACTACTGAATATAATTGTTACAAAGGCAGAAATAAAATCATCCTCATTTTTCAACAAATTACGCGATCACTTGAAAAGCTGAATGATGGTGTTGTGCCATGGGTCAGCAAGGTGTTGCCCTAGGTTATCTAAAGGTCCTTTCCCTGTGACATTGTGTTGTACAACAAATCCCAAGAATGCCAACATTGCCAATCTTCCTGCAAATCCAATAAATAAAAAAAAACTTATATTAGTATGACCTTAGCCAATCTGTGGAAGATTTGTCCATGTTTTTTAAAGAAAAACTAGTCTAACTTCATATGGGTATATGAATGAATTAGTGTATATAAATGGTGATGAATCTAATTTACCATTGGCAACTTCTTTCTCCTTAGCCTCTTCGGTAGCTGAGAAGTTGAGTGGGTTAAAGATACCACCTGGATATCCAACCTCACCTTTAGGCAAACTGTAGCTCTTAAAGATGGGATCTTGGTTAACGCTTCCTGGGTTCTTAATATCTTGCCACCTTCTGATTTCTACGTAGTGGAACAAGATGAATTCGATCACAAAGAGGGTAGAGTTTGGAGCGAAGTACTCAGCTTTCCCGGCGTCATACCATTCTGGAACGTTAATGATCCCAATCTTTGTGAAGAGCTCTGGTAATAACATTCCTGCAACACCCAACATAGCCCATCGTCCATTGACGAGCTCGGCTTGAACGAACCATTTCAAGTTCTCGGGGTCTTCAGCAAGTCCAAGGGGATCGAATCCGTTGTCACCAGGAAGACTACAATAACAGAAAACATAGTATTCGTGCATAATTCGTTTGACTCAAAAAATCAATTTAAATAAACATTAAGAAAAACACACAGGGTTTATCAATTCATAGTTATGTACCTTCCAGTAAGGTATCCGGGAGATGCCAAACCAGGCAACCACTGACCCTTCTTAGCTTCAATTTTGAAGGACTTTGACGATGTTGAAGTGACGGTTTTAGCAGAGACTTCCCTTGTGAGTTTGCCAGAGGAGCCGCTGAGGAACCGTGACTTTGATGCGCATGGCCGGAAAACGGCAAGTGACGCTTGTGTTGTGACTGTAGACATCTCCCTTATTTGGATTCCAACAACTGAAATGGATCTTAGGCAAGGTTATTGTAGTAGTAGTGAGTATATTAGTTGTTGTGATTGCTAAAAATATGTGTTTGTGTTTCCTTCTTGTATTTCATTTCAGTGACCTTCTTGTGGTTAGAATTTGTTATTGTATTTTGATGGTCTGATCAGGTGTTACTACAATCCGATGGATGAGATGTTAAACTGGCCAATCAGAGTCTGTAATCCCTTATCTTCACTTATCTGGTTGACATATTCTGTTGGTTAAGAATATCTTGTAGGCTCCACATTTGTGCTATATGCTGCCAGATTAGTTGGTGAAATCTGATGGTAGAGAAAATCTTCCAGCTTGGGATCTAATTATCCAATCAAGGTCTTACAAATGGCCGGTTCAGGTTCTCTGCTACGAGGAGTGACAGCAGCGGAACCAGGATGTTATATTTCGGTAGGGCTGGGGAAAATATTTTTGGTACGCTAGCAGAAAGCAGGTACTGACTTCCCTTCTGCGGCTCTGCCACTGTTAAATCCAAGGGTTTCTCAGTTCAATAGAGGGATTTTCTATGTGAAGATAAAATAGGGACACTAAGTATAAATTTTAAAAATCCCTTATCCATTATATTTTCATAATGGATAAACTATCCATGTTTAGTTAATATTAATAAAACTACTTAGCTAATAGATTAGACTAATAATAATTAATCTAAAATAATCTTATATTTAATCAAATCAAATCTATTTTTTTTCTTTTTGGTTTGGTGGGAAGAAAAAGTAGAAGAAATAAAAGAGAATTTTTTGTAGTTTTTTTAAAACCCTAGATTTTGATTCACTCAACCAGAGTAGTCAAGTATACCTTTAACTTAAACTCTTGATCTTTTTATGGCTCAAATTAGATGAAATTACGTAAAAAAGTATGATTTTTTTTGTGATTCAGGGAACATTACGGTTGGGTTTTCTTGTCGAACCAAACCGTAGACAACATTTACGGTTAGGTGTTCATCCTAACCAAACCAAACCGTAACTGTACTTTCATAGCGGAAAACCAAATCGTAACAGTTTTACGGTTGGGTTTTCAGCATCGTATCCAACCGTAACTAACAATTACAGTTAGGTGTTCATCCTAATCTAACCGTAACCGTATTTTCATGGCGGAACAATCATATCGTAACAGTTTTACGGTTGGGTTTTAGCATAGGACCCAACCGTAACACATTATGTGCATGGGTATTTGTTGCACCAGTTAAGGTTGGGTTCGATTTTTGATTCCCAACCGTAATTAACGGTTAGGTTCGAAGGCTAAACCCAACCGTAATCTTTCTACGGTTGGGTACGATGCTCATATTCTGACCGTAAATGTATATATCTAGTGTTTTGTTGCCTAATGCTTTTTTCATTAAAAGCAATTGGCGGACACCTAGCCGTAAGTAAACCTGAGTTAAATTTTTTCATATATTTATACCTTGAATCACTTAACAATAAAAAAGAAACTACAATCCATTCTTCAAGTTTATATTAAGAAATTCATATTCATAAAAAGAAATAATAAAAACAAAGGCATTGTTCAAATCCATAATCAACCACACTACAACAAAGTAAGTCTTAAGATACCAACAGATAAAAACAGTAACGTTCAAGAACTCCATAAGTTATTCATCCACTACGACAACATTTTCTTGGACATCCTCGTCAGATTTAGATATCTCTTTAGTTATATCTTTAATCCCTTGTAGAAGTGTTCTTTGTTTTTCAACACTCAACAAATCCCCAGCGGCAATGGAAAGGCTCAAATCCTTGACCAACCCCTTTTGTTCTTGAGTTGGAGTGTGCTCAATTGGTGTTAAATTATTACCCCTCTTGTTCTTGGGTTTTGCTCTATCCTTATTCCTACAACATACAATCAATACAAGTTAGATAATTTCCAAACAGTTCAACACAAACAATCAATCAAAAATTTGAAAATTCAGAATTTTTTACGGTTGGGTTACACATATCGAACCTAACCGTAAAGAATCAACAAAAAGAAGTTCAACTACACAGGAGAATTTACAGTTGGGAATTGACAATCCGACCCAACCAAAAGAATCATCAAGAAAAAAATTAAACTAACCATGAGAATTTACGGTTGGGAATTGACAATCGAAACCAACCATAAATAATCTTCCAAACAAAAAATTTGAACTATCCAGGATAATTTACGTTTGGCAATTAGAATCGAACCCAACCGTAAGTACAAATTTTTCTTTGAGTGCAAAATAGTTTACGGTTGGGTTCAGAATCGAACACAACCGTAAAATATCATCTTCATCTCCTTCATTCTGATTTACAGTTGGATATTTAAATAACCTGAACGTAAAATTTAAAAGAAACCAGTTACGGTTGGGTTCCCGACCGTAAGTTCTTGAGAACATATATTTACGGTTGGGATTCTAATCGAACCCAACCGTAAATATTTCTGGAAACCTAATTTTTGGACTTGAAATCAATCGTTCTAACACATTACAATCATAAAAAAGAGAAAAATAGCATAGGTTCTTGTAGAATCACACCTCATATACACCGTTGGTTGTGGTTGGGGAGTTTGATCGCCTTTAGCACCGATTTCTTCTTCAATTTCTTGATGAGTTGGGTTTTCTTTGTTTGATTGTTTTGGATTCAAATAACTGCTACCTTCTATACCTTTAGTAGAGTTTGTCATCTTGATGAGTTAGGTTTTCTTCGTTTGATCGGCAATTATAAATTTTCGAATCGACGATGAATTTTAATGGAGAAGGAATAGAAACCGAGTAATAGAGAAAAATGTCTACGGTTAGGTTTTAATGAATTAAAAAGGGCAAATAGACTTTTTGTGAAGACAAGGGTAATGTGAAAATTTACTATTGGTATAGGATATCTCATATCCAAAATTTCGGTTAGCAACCATGGGAAGCCCCTCTATTGGAATGGAAAGCCCCTATATAAGGCTTCTATTTTAGAGCCATGACAATTGCTTCTTAAAGGTTTTCGTAAGACTTACTCATAATAGTATAGACTGGTAATCTATACCCAGGTTTTCGGGTCAGTATTTCTCCTTTGGGTTTACAGGGAATAAAAAACTATAATAGGCTTAATTTGCCACCAGCTTCGTTGATATACATTTTAGAGGAATGGAAAACTAAATGATCATCAATGAATACCAGATTCATTAACTTAATACTAATGAACATCAAATGATTCAAAACTGAATTACATTGTACTGAATAGAGTTGAAAGACAACAAATAAGCAACTATTAGAGCCAACACATACCCGTCGCTTACAGGGTTTGCGTTCTTTGTGCATAAACCCTTGAGAGGGTTACAGAAGTTTAAGGTTTATAAGAGAATAGGCTTAGCTACAGAAAGTTCCACGCAACAGATGCATACAGAGTTAAAAAAGTTCCCTTTGGACAGCTTGGCACATGCTGGCTCAGCGTTGCAACACGGCACTGTAGCTCACTGACCATAATAAGGTGGTTGACCAGAGAATGGAGCACTACCAGGAGGTCTGACATTTGGCTGGTGACTGTAAGGAGGCATTCCCTGTAAAGCCATACCAGAAGAGCCTTGATGACCTGGAGGCAAAAATGATGAAGACCCCGCAGTGGAGTAGCCCGGATGACCAGGATATGTCGTTGGAGCTGAGCTGTAAGTGTGTCCATCATGTTGTTGTGCACCGGGGTAAGCAGACTGAGGATTTTGCCAACTGGACGAGGAAGTAGGAGCCGCAGACACTTGCTGCATTGGGAGGAAAGCTGACTCCGGAAGTGTGAAATCTCGACTTCGGTCGTTATGCGCCTACAATATAGGAAGGGCCAAGTCAAGTTTGTGAAAGGGTTATCTATCCTCAATGATATACTGCCAATAATAAATATAAGAGAGTGTCAAGAAACATACATTGGTTTAGAAAATTTTGTTTTTCACTTCCAACCAACAATGGAACTTTTGGTTTGGTTTGGTTGGTTTTATTAACTCAAAAACTTTTATTAATACCTTTACATTGAGATCACTATGACGAGAGTATGACAGATGAAGCTTACAGTAGCCACCATCATAGATGCAATGCCCTTCTAAAGCTTCTTTAGCAGCAGCAGCAGTTGTGACATCTGATCAGAATAGACAAGTTTTAACAGAATAAGCCACAAGCTAAAAATCCCTAACTTTAGAAAGAAAGACTGAGTTGAGATGAACATGGCACTTTTGCTATAATAAGATCCCAAACTCTTTTTCAGAAAACAATAATGAAAGTAAACTTCAAGCGAAAAAATTGCATAGGGTCTACCTGGGTACTGGACTAGTGCTTGCATTCCACCATTTTTATCAAATATAGCAATTTTTTGAACTGTTCCGAACGCTGAGAATACCTGAGATAGATACATGCCAAATCTTACTTTCATGTAAATGAAGATGTTATGAAAGAAAGTATGCTGAAAGTTATACCGTGTGAAGAACATCGACAGTGACAGCATACTGCAGATTCTCAATTGAAGCGAGAAGCACGTTACTTTCAGGTTCTTTTCTCTTTCCATCAGGACCTACAACAGGCTGAATAAAACTTCATGTTAGTGAAGGCACAAAAAGACCCTATGCGGTAGAACTATTTCAAAAATCTATAAGAAAAACATACCTGCATGGTGCCCTCAATTGCCGAAGGATTCACAGGAAGGTAGGGATTTGTGTAGTCCCTACAATCAACAAAGATTACCCACAGATAAATCACATCATATTTCCAATTCAACAGTGAACAGGTCAAAAACGAAATTATTAGATTGGTATACCTGCTCCGATGAGATTGGAACTTAATATTTAAATCAGTATGTGCAGAGTACGAGATGCGCAAGTGGCATGATTCAACATGTTCCGGAAGCAGGTACCTGTTAATTTTTACAATACGGCAATCAATAACAAGTTTCACAGATATGACTACATGAGTATTCCGCCTCCATAGAATGATCAAAGAAATTGCTTACTTGGGTATACTTCTTCCATCAAGTGCATCTCTAGCCGAAGATGCAGTCACAGCATCAGTGAATTGAATTAATGCCTGCAATTATATCTATTCAAGGTTATGAACATACATCACAATAACTCTCCTATCTCAATGGTCAAAAGATAGAATAAATTTAAATGCCAAAGAGTTTAGGTATATGACCTGAAAACCTGCAGCCTTCTCGAATGTAGCAATTTTGTGCACAAACCCAAATGCAGAAAAGACCTGAACCAAAGAGGTAATGCTTCAGCATAGATTTAATAAACCGATTGTAAGAGGAACACAAACAGATCTCAAGTGCTAGGGGACACCTGTGATAACAAGCTTTGGAAAAGACTTAAAAAGGGAATACGGTGCACAAGACCATATATTCAAACTGTCTCCAACAAAACAAATGGCTGAATTTTAGTAACCATTACAGCAAAAAATTATGATGTCAAAGCCTGAAACCCGTCCTAGAGAAAAGAAATATAACACCACTGATAAGAAACAGCAACAAAAAATTAATATGATAGAACAAGGGTTTTACTTCTATAGCCTGTGAAACATAGATTCCTGAATCAAGAATCAACTAGAGCAAATTAAGGCACTCAAACAGTAAATAATGAGAGAAGAGATACATCAGAATAACGAGGCTAACAAATTCCAATGTAGGAATAAAATGCTACAAAAAAAAGAACATTCAGAGGAGATAGACAAAACAAACATGATATTTCTCCCATGAGGTAGTACGCTGACAACGAAGAATTCTCCGAGCTAACAAGGACCTGCTGATTTTGATAGAAGCAAGCAGAAGTTCCAAATCACCTTTCTTTCGCAAATGCATTACAGAAAAAACTCTACATCTACATTTTTCTATTTTTGCCATCTAAATTTCCATCACCATGACAAACATGTAACTGTCACAACAAAGTAATTACTCTTGAGATCATACTAGTTAGAGCTTACCAAGTGAATAACATCTATGCTGACATCACCAGCTTCGACACCTTCAATTGTCACAAGCAACACATTCCCAGCAATATCTCCAGAACTCTTATTGTTCACAATTTCCTGTCTATTTGAATACTGAATATAAACAGTTTTACCACGAACTTGTGCTGGGTCTGACGATGATGCATAATATGATACCATTGAGATTGCTTGATTTAAGTCTACCTACAAAAACAACAATATACACATAAAGAATTAGAACTTCACAATTGTGAATTCTCCAATGAATTCTCATCGAGAATTTCTAGATTTCTCTAAACTGAAACCCTAAAAATTGAGAGAAAAAAAAAACTTACAAATTCAACAAAGGCTTGATTACGATTAGCACCAACGTTGCATTTAGTATTCACGATCTTGCCAAAAGGTTTGCATAGTTCGACCAATTCTTCATCTATACATTCCCATGGTAAATTACGAAGGTGAAGTACTTTTGATGGTGTTTGCGTATACCTAAACTGAGTTTGTCCTGATGAAGACATCGAGATTGAGAATTAGGGTTAGGGTTTCGAACGAGAGATGAGAGAAAAAAAAAAGAAAGAGGATGCGAAGGATTTTGTGTTCTCAGTTCTCACTCTCGTTGAGATTTCTTAGAAGGGCGTTCCTCTGTATACCCTCAGAAATATAATGATACCCCTTTTATCTATATACCCGCTGTGATAATCTTCCTACCCCATCAAAATCGTACCCCCGATAAATCACCGATATCAATTCTTTTATGACTATTTTGAGAAACATAAACTTTTTTTTTTTTTTGTTGTGAATTAGATTTATATTAAAAACGAATTAGATGATCAGAATTAGCTCATTAGAAGTTATTCTAGACAGGGATGTGCCTCCAATGAACGCCCAAATACCAACTTCGAAGATAATACAAAAGATGTAAACAGAAATACTGGGAAAGAATTCGGACATACAAATATTGACGCGTTAAAACCTTTGTAAGAAAAACTCATAGTGGTAAAACCTTGACCAAGGAAAAAGAGTACAGCAATATATGTCCAGAAAACTAAAACAAAGTTAAAACTCTTTAAAAAGATAAAATTATATTCATAATTCTTCAAGTTCATAGAAATTCCTCGTTCTCCATCGGTACCCAATAAGTTGTCTTCTAATGCTGGCAGTATGTATGTCACCACAAGAAAGTTGTAGAAGTTGAGCGTCTTTACTCGTGATAAAACTATCAATGTATGGTCATGCGCCCTTCTATTAATATGAGTGTCACGACGGCTATACATGATGGGAAATTCGTCCTCTTGGTGATTGAGAATGACGGTTTAGCCTTATCTGCAATCAAAAACTTATAAGATGAGAAATGTATCTTCGAAGAGATACAAGTAGTTGAGTCACGATTTATGAAACCGGACCAAGACAATATATCGCCAATAATGATTTTAACATCATGTTGTTTCACATGAGCAATCATATTTCCATAAAAAGGATAACCACCCATGTAAAATTAAACTAAATACTGAGATTTAACTAATTAAAAGCAGTAAGGCTACCAAAAACGGAATAACAAGATGCGGAAAATAAAAAATTATGCTTGAAAACTTAAAAGAAAATAAGGACAGGAGTCAAACTGAAACATAAGCTTTTAAAACTACCCTAAAAATTCATAAATGAAGTTAAGCATTGTACAAAACTATTTCTTATTAAAACACTAATAACCAAAGTTTCAGATAGGATGATGTTACTTAGTCAGATCAGTATACAATCACTCAGGCTATACAAGCAACAACCGTCCTAGCAAAACAAACTTTTTGGTTTTGGTTTTGAGGATTAAAATGAATGATAAGGAAAAATAGTTAGATTAACACCCTATTAGGCTAAGTTTAAGGCACTAAAAACTAATGAAATTGAAGACTAATCTTCTGAATATCTTAAAGCAATCGAAGCATAAAGATTAAAAGGAAAATTCAGGAAAAAGTTGAAGGAAAATATGGCCCATGTATAGCCCAGGATCAGATCCTTCCCCGCGCTCTTTTATCAGTGAACTTGAATTGTAGTCATCCTGCAGTATTAGTTTTATATGTTCCATAGAAATAAGATAGAGCTTCAACGCTCTTAGTTTGCGGGTATCAAACACATCAAAGAAAACAAAAATCCTTGACTCGACATACAATAAAACCAAATGATATTAATTATAGATCACAAGAGAAAACAACAAGGACTTTGATATAAAAGAAACAAAATATTTAAAATTAGCAAAACTTTGGGTTTGTAGAGACAGTGGAGCGAAGTCTAGATCTAAGTTTCTTAAGGCCTAGATAATGATGATGAAAAACTAACAAATTGCCAGAAAGTTCTAATTCCTAATTTAAAGATATATCTTAACAAGAGAGAGCTTTCAAGGATGAGACTAAACCACAAAGCATAAGGAATTCAGAACATTACAATATAAAGAAAATAAGACCTGAACCAGGAAGGAAACCCCCTGAAAACTCGTATCAAACAAAAGAGCACGAACTAGGAGAAAAGGGAACTAAATCTTCCTATGATGCAACAAATAATGCATACTAAAGAAGAAAAACTACTACCAAACTAGGTCTGCTTAAACCTTACCAAGACCAAAGCAAGAAAACAAAAGAAGGAAAGGGTATAGAGGAAAACTAGTTAGGGGACATTTATATATCATAAGAATCTTAAAAGAGACAATCTACGGGTTCCACAAAACGATCAGGGTCAGTTTTGAGACTTAAAAAAAAAATTAGACAATTTTCAGAATCCATTTTTGGAAAGTTCAATACGATCAACATTAGTATTGAACCAATTAAGAGGAAAAAAACCATTAAAAACTTAATTGAGACTAAGGTCAAAACATTTTTAAAAAAATTTAAAGAAAAAATTGGCACAACAACACAATCAGCATTAGTATTCAACCCTTTACAAAACTTGTTAAAACAAGTTTGAAAAGATTTTAAAAATATGGTCTGTGCTAACAACCTTTGTCGGTTTGCCACAAAACCATAAGAAAAACAACCCCTGATTATATTTAGATAGATAAAAAGTACCAATTAAGTTTCTGAAAATAAATTTTTGTTTCCTCAAATAAAAACCAAACACAAACCAAGATTGTTCTCTAATTTAAACTTAACACGACAGACAACAAAAAGCATTATTGAAGATCATAATACAAAAATCACCACCAAGGCTGATGCGCGTCGTTTTCACAAAAATTAATTAAGATATTTTCCATTAATACTAACAAGTAATATAGCGGTTGTAAGGATCGTTCCCACGAGGAGTTGTGAATTGTTATTTGTTTTCAACTTCTTATGTAACCAAGGGTGATTGTAGGTAATTAAACCAAAGTAAACTAATCAAAGAAAATACGAAGTAAATAAAGAATGAGAATAAGGTGAGAAAATATTGGTTAAGATTTTCATCTTCCGTAGCCAATCATGCTACGCAGTTGATTAGAATCAACATTCACTATCTCTCTTAACACCAGTAGCCCTAGAGCACCCCATCGAGATCATCCTCCGGTAAATCCTTGTGTCATCACATACCATAACGATGAATATGCAAATACTACTCATCGAACAACCTAACGCAACGTGATATTAAGTTTAATCCTCTAAGAGCGTTAGGTTCTTTGAATTACGCTAATCAATGCAATAGAAGTACTACGAGTAATCTATTTAACACTGGTCAAGCTTCTACATGTAATCATACAAAGGTTTTGAATACAATCGATCACACTATGCTACTTGCAACCGGGTCTATCGACTATTTCGTATCTCCAAACCCTAGTTTAGCTTTAGATATGAACATGTGTTCACTTAGTATGCATCCTCAATAAACACTCATCCAATCATACATGGCGATACTAAAAATAGAACATAAACGATAAAAAGAGACCTTGAACGTCAACAATAACCAACCAGATTGATTCACATGTTTAGGACTTCCAACTACATCCCCAACCAATATAAGAATTAGATAATCATATATTTACTAAAACCCATGTAAAATATATAAAAAATAAGAATGGTTTCCCCTTAAGGAGAAAACCCTAGGTTTTTGATGTAAAAGATGTGATATGAGAGGTAAAAGATAAGAGCAAAGATATAAAGATGATGATTGTGTTTGAGACTTTTATGTATTTTTTTTATAGCCTTCAATACTTTTCCCTCAATTATACTCTCTTTCTAGGGCTTAGAATCCTTCCGGGACCATGTTTTCTTGAGTTAGAAGTCAATTTCCCGTCCAAATATGTCCCAGAACAGTGCCAGGTTTGGCTACTATTGAGTATGGACTTAGTGGCCGACTTGTTTTCAACTTCTTATGTAACCAAGGGGAGGTTGTAGATAATTAAACTAAAGTAAACTAATTAAAGAAAATACAAAGTAAATAAAGAATAAGGTGATTATACTGGTTAATGTTTTCATCTTTCGTCGTCAATCATGTTACGCAATCGATTAGAATCAACATTCACTCTCTCTCTATACCAATAGCCCTAAAGCACCCAATCGATAGCATGCTCCGGTAAATTCCTTGTGTCATCACATACCATAACGATGAATATACAAATACTACTCAACGAACAACCTAACATAACATGCTATTAAGTTTAATCCTCCAAGAGTGTTAGGTTCTTTGAATTATGTTAATCAATGCAATATAAGTACTAGATGTAACCTATTTAACACTGGTCAAGATTTTACATGTAATCACACAAAGGTTTTGAATATAATCGGTAATCACACTATGCTACTTGCAACGGGTCTATCGACTATTCCGTATCTCCAAACCCTAGTTTAGATTTAGATATGAAAATGTGTTCACTTAGTATACATCCTCAATAAACACACCTCCAATCATACATGGCAATATTAAAAGTAGAACATGAACGATAAAAAGAGATCTTGAACGTCAACAATAACCAGTCAGATTGATTCACATGTTTAGGACTTCTAACTACATCCCTAACCAATATAAGAATTAGATAATCGTAGGTTTACTGAAACCCATGGAAAATATACAAAGAAGAAGAATGGTTTCCTCCTAAGGGGAAAACCCAAGGTTTTTTATGTAAAAGATATGATATGAGAGGTAAAAGATAAGAGATTACTTCAAAGATATAAAGATGATGATTTTGTTTGAGCTTTTGATGTCTTCTTTTTATAGCCTACAATGCTTGTCCCTAAAGTATACTCTTTTTCTATGGTTTAGAATCCTTCCGGGACTGTGTTTCCTTGAGTTAGAAGTCAATTTCCCGTCAAAATATGTCCCAGAACAGTGTCAGGTTCGGCTATTATTGAGTATGGACTTATTGGCCGAATAGTTCTCTGTAGACTCTTCAAAAATGTGATTTTTATTCTTAGGTTCATCTACTATTTGGTATGGACTTTTTCGACCGAACCTGACAACTTATTTTTGATTCAGGCAGTGTCGGGTTCGGCTAGTAATGGTGTGATGGATTCGTGGCCGAACTTCTCTCTGTACACTCAATTCTTTTAAGCTTGTTCTACCCATAACTTTTTCATATGAACTCGTAATGACCTCATTCTTTCACCATTAGATTAGTATTTCAATTCCCTTCAATAGAGTAAACAAATCTTGTATTTGAATGAGTTTCATTTGTCCATGATCTTCCTTCATTCGTAGCACTTTAGTCTTTGTTCATTTTGTGTTATAATGAACTCCTTTCTTCTTCTTTGGTTGAATCCACTTCAAAACTCCTAAGAAACTCATATAAAAAAAAGCTTAATGATATGAAAACAAACAATAATGCAATGAGTTAGAGTATCAAACTAATAAAAATAATGCACCTATCAAAGGCTAAGAGAAAAAACCACCAAGATCCAAAGAAAAGAAAGTTTTGTGGGTTAGATAACCACAACAATTTCCCCCTCGATCAGAACATATAAAAGAAATTCATCCTAACTACTCCTATATGAATCAAAAAACAAAGAAGAAGAAGCAATAATGAATTATAGATCCAAAGAAAGTCATGTGTTAGAGAGAACCACAACAACTTTCTTCCTCAATCTAGAAAAAAAAAAACAATTTAATCATAAGCACAAAAGAAATAAGCAATAATTAAGAATAGATCCAAAGAAAGTCATGTGCTAGAGAGAACCACAACAACTTTATTCCCAAATCCAAACAAAAAACAACAACTGAATCAAAAGCAAGAAAGAAAAGGCAATAAGCAAGAGAAGATCCAAAGAAGGTCATGTGTTAGAGAGAACCACAACAACTTTCTTCCTCAATCTTAAACAAAAAGAAAAACGTAATCATATTTATGCCTATCAGAAATCAAAGATTCGTTCCTTATAGCTTATGTCTCATATATTACCCAAAGATTTGCTTAAAGTTTACTCTTCCATGACTGAAAGAAAAGAGTTTTTTTTTCTTTCCTTAAAACAATATTTCAGAGAAGAGAGAGAAATTTTTTTTTTTGTTGTTGTTGAAATAGTTATAATTTTGGCTTTTTGTTCTCTATCTTCTAAACAGCGCCGCTAGGGTTCTTATAGTAGATTCGAGGGATTCGTCTGCATCAACCTCGAAAAAATCTAACACCCAATCAAATCTAAAACTATGGTTTCAAAACCTCCATTTATTTCCTTTAACAATATCCATCATCACTAAAACCCCTTTTAGCTATAGGTTTTTTTGATTGATTAGAAAATATACTTTTGAAATCAACCTACAGTGATTGAAAACCTAGTATTTCTGAATCTGGAATATCCATTTACCCAAGATTTTGTACTGAAGACTTATACACCATTAAATCTGTTTGATGATATTTATCGGAAGCAATTTTTTACGTTTTTGAAGCTTGTGACTTGTGAGTAATATATGCGTTGTAATCATGGAAGCGAGACTGGTTCATACAATTTCTGGGATGAGCATGATGGCATCTAAATTTAATAATCCCCTTAGGAAATGAGATGCTTACCCAATTGATCGGTATCTCTTTTGTTTATAATTATCATCATGGTGGTGCATTTAATCATAAAAATTTCCTAACTACGATACTTTAGTTTTTCATCTAATCATCCTCCGTTGTTTTTTGTGTGGGTATTCCTGTTTTACAAAATCAAATTGATGATTAATATCATGATTAGGGATTCATCAAGAATTAGGAACGGTTGTGGGATTTTCATTATATCACAAAAACATATAGCAAGCATTCTTTTAGGGCGTTCTAATAGGGGTATAATTATAAAGAAAAAAACTCAGATAATTTTAAGATAGAAAAACCCCTAATATTTACAACTAAATTGTGGTCTTAAAATTATATAATAATGAAAACAGTTAGGACGGATGGATCTATATAGTTTTTCCTTTGATAAACTAAATTAGTGCCAGCTATAAAGAAGGTCATAAAGAGTGAATAATATTTAATAGATCCTCGGTTGATCTTCACCACCACTGTCACCTGCACTCTCACCACCGTCAATTGCACAACCATTAAAAACCCAAAATTGATCAGTACTGAAAAACTAGATTCAGTTATGATTAATAAAAGCCTAGATTCACTTATCATTACTTTTGAGCATCAACATTTATCTTACTCAAATCCTAACGGTTACAATAGAACACCTGACTGATGACATGGATGCAAGCCAGCCTGTCCAGGATATTAGCCAGGCTGTATGCCAAGTAGTATGTACATATATATATATATAGCAAATGTCCATATTCATTGTATTCAAGAAAAATAGATTCTTGTGTAAAGAAAGTTAATGAATCAGAGTTACTGTTATGGTATCAGAGCGTAGTTAATCTTGGAACAAGTTTTTTTTTTAAAATCAAATTAATTCATCATAATCAATGGAAATCATTAATGAATTCTCTCAAATTGAATACAGATTCCTGATCTATTCATCTAATTAGCAGAATTCATTTTCAAAGTCTCGATTGATGCATCAATCAATGAACAATTTCTACAACCGTACAATTTCTTCTTTTCGATTCAATCAAAGCAGAAAAGTCATACGCCATTAATGCTACACAGTGAATTTTTTAAATACAGCAGACATAGACATTATCAAGTAAGTAACGCATGCCAGACAACTTTCTGAATCTATTCATTTTTTTTTCTCAATACAAGTGAAGTCAGCATCTCGTTTCTGTCACGCATGCTCATTGATCAGAGAGCTATTAAATGAGCAGGAATTAATTCTTCTTTCTTCTCATTCTATAAACTGAAACTCAACAGCAAAAGGTTCATTTTCTTTCTTTCTCGTCGCTGATTCAATCTCTCTGATCTTCATTACAAACAACATTTTTATGGTTTTCTAGTATTAAGAAAGGTAAAATCTGATCTTAATATTTTTGCACCAGCAATACTCTTTGTTTGTAGTTTTTTAGATCATTACAGATTTTCTTCTTCTGTTTCTTCAAAGTTACACAGGATAAATCATTTCTTTTCACCACAAGAAACTGATACAGTCAATTTATGATTGAAACTTTTCCATCATCATCAATTTCAACATCTTCTGATCCAATGGATGCTCCAACATCAAACACCCTGTCCAAAGTTCCACTAAATCAGCTAACGAGTTTTGTTCAGATAAAACTAAAAGAAGAAAACTACATCACCTGGAAAAATTTGATGAATCCGGTGATTCAGAAATACAAAATCAAGAAATTCCTTGATGGATCCTATCCATGTCCTCCTCAATATACTAGTCCAAGAAACCAACAGAATGGTATTGATAATCCACTATACAATGATTGGTTGGATGAGGACTCCACAATCACTATGTGGATTAACTCTACCATTTCTGAATCGGTCATTGCATACTTTTCAAGATCCCAAACTTCTGCTGAACTTTGGAAGAATATTGAAGAACGCTTTGGTAGAGCATCTTCCACTCACACCATCCAGTTACGAACAAAACTCCTGTCCATCAATCAATGTAATAGATCTATCTCTTCTTTAATTGGTGAAATAAAAACATTGTCTGATCAGTTGGCGTCTGCTGGAGAAATAATTTCTGACAAGGAATTAGTAGTTATAACGCTAAAAGCTCTTGGTGATGAATACATACCTTTTGCAACATCGATGCGACACATGAATCCTCCGGTGTCCGGTATCGAATTACATAATAATCTAATCAGTGAAGAATCGATCATCCAAGACAGACAGAAAATTCAAAAGGAGCATCAATCATCAAAAGCCTTCATAGCCAACTCAGGAAGAGAATACAGAAATTTTTCCACTGGATCTAGAGGAATCCATAATAACTTCAGAGGTTCTAATCGACCAACTTACAACAGTCCAAGATATCCCAATCCTGCATTCTTTCCAAGATCCAATTATGGCAGAGGATCTCATTCAGGAGATAAAGTTGTATGTCAAATATGCAACTGTTCAGGTCATCTAGCAACAACATGTTCCCAGAGACTTAACTTTACATATCAAGGCAGAGCACCACCTTCCAACCCAACAGCAATGTTAGCAGCAGTGGATATTTTTGATGAACCGGAATGGATAGCTGATAGTGGAGCTAATCAACATATAACCTCAGATATCAAAGAACTAGCAGAATCAAACATATATGAAGGGCCTGACAAGATTCAAACAGCAAATGGTGCAGGTATGGCTATTACTCATCGAGGTAGTATAAAAGAAATTTATCAATAATACTTCCTTTGATCTGAATGATATTCTACTGGTACCTGAGGCATCACATAATCTGTTGTCAATTCATAAGTTTACATATGATAACCAGTGTTCTTTAACTCTTGACTCTACTAGATTCACTGTGAAGGACAACAAATCTGGGAAGACACTTTTCTAAGGACCGCATAGGAATGGGCTTTATCCAATTATTTTTGCAGCATCAAATCATCCACGAATGGCTCTGGCATCCACAACAACAGATAGTCTACTACTTCATCGGAGATTAGGACATCCCTTTTTTCAAACAATGCAACGGATATGCTCACAGCTAAAATTGTCAAGTACTCTTTCAAAACCTTTTTACTGTAATGAATGCAAACTGTGTAGGTCAAAGAAATTGCCATTTCAAATATCTAGTACACTGGCACATAAACCTTTGGAACTACTTCATATAGACCTTTGGGGTCCATGTCATGTAGCATCAGTCTCTGGATGTTTATACTATGCCAATATAATAGATGAATATTCTAAGTTCTGTTGGTTGCTTCCAATATCATCAAAATTTGAATTCAAGTTTGCATTTGTATCTCTGGTTACTAGACTAGAAAATCTGTTATCCACCAATGTAATTACCATAAGAACAGATAATGGTGGTGAGTTCCTGAATAACTTCTTAAAGAATTTCTGTTCAACTAAAGGAATCACACATCAACTGACTTGTCCTCATACACCAGAACAAAACGGTGTCGCTGAAGTTAAACATATACATCTTTTAGAGATCACTAGAACATTTCTATGTCAGTCAAAATTGCCGGCATGCTACTGGGTGGATGCAATACAAACTGCAAATTTTGTTATAAATCGACTGCCAACAAAATCGATTCAGTTTCTGACACCTTATGAACTGTTGTTTAACAAGCCTCTTGCATATGAGCTGTTTAAGGTCTTTGGATGTTTCATGCTTCCCATGGTTGAAACCGTATACTACTAACAAGCTAGAACAGAGAAGCAGACATTGCATTTTTCTTGGGTATAGTCTAACTCACAAAGGGTACAGATGTCTTGATCCTACAACAGGCATTGTCTTTATTTCTCGCCATGTCTCATTTGATGAAACCACCTTCCCGTATTCTATCTTAGTGAATTCAGATCATGATCAACAAACAACAGATATGGCATTAATAGATACAACATTTAAGTCTGATCCATCTAATACTTCAAACATGAATCAAGATTCTCTGTCAGAAACAACTTCAGCTGTCAATGATCATCTGATGCTAACCAGGTTCAAAACAGGAAATAGCAGGCCCAAAGCTAACCTCTCAACAAAGTATCCACTGAATGTTGCTCTATTAGGTGAGTCAGTATACATACCAACCTGCATCAGTATAGCTCACAAAAATCATGTTTGGAGAACAGCAACCAAAAATGAATATAATGCTCTAATAGAGGCAGGCACATGGGAACTAGTGGACTCACCAGGCCAACATAATGTTGTGGGTTGCAAATGGGTTTTCCGAGTGAAATACAATCCAGATGGATCAATAAACAGACACAAAGCCCGGCTAGTAGCAAAGGGCTACCATCAACAACAAGGATTAGATTATGAAGATACCTTTATCCCAGTAGCAAAATCAGCAACAATAAGGGTAGTGTTAGCTCTTGCAGTTCAGTTCGATTGGAAGCTACATCAACTTGATGTATCAAATGCATTTCTGCATGGTAATCTAAAAGAAGAAGTATACATGGCCCAGCCACCAGGCTATATTGACTCAACCAAGCCCAATGCAGTATGTCTACTTCACAAAGCCATCTATGGGCTTAAACAAGCACCAAGGGCCTGGTATGAAAAGCTAAGCCAAAGTCTACTCAAATTGAATTTTCAACACTCACAGGATGATTCATCATTATTTGTCCATCACTCTCAATCACTCATCACAGTAGCACTGATCTATGTAGATGATATAGTGCTAACAGGCAATTCAGAAAGTCATCTACTTCAGGTAATCAAGGAACTCCAACTAAGTTTTCCAATTAAAGATTTAGGACCTCTGAATTTCTTCTTAGGCCTGGAAATCAGTAGAACAAATGGGAAATTATTTCTTGGACAACAAAAATATGCTATGGACCTGTTGATCAAACATAATATGGCTGAATCCAAACCTTGCAGCACTCCATTAGCAGCTTCAATTTCACTCAGCAAAACATCAGGAGAACTGTTGGCAAATCCAACATCTTATAGATCATTGGTAGGAGCTCTTCAATACTTGACTTGGACACGTCCGGATATCTCCTTTGCAGTCAACTTGGTATGTCAATTCATGCATGAGCCGCGAACAACACATCTTGAAGCTGCAAAGAGAATTCTAAGATACATAAAAGGGACTATCCAGCATGGTCTTTTGTTCACCAAGGGAACAGCTATCCTAACAGGATACTCCGACGTAGACTGGGCAGGTTCAGTCGATGACCGTCGTTCAACATGAGGGTATGCCATCTTCTTGGGTTCTAACTTAGTAGCTTGGTCCTCTAAGAAGCAATCGACAGTAGCTAAATCGAGCACAGAGGCTGAATATCGGACGCTAGCACACACTGCGGCAGAGGTAGTATGGATGTGCTCTCTCTTCAAAGAATTACATTTTCACCCAACAGGATCACCAAGCATAGGCTGTGACAACATTAGTTCAATCAACATAGCATCAAATCCTGTACATCACTCTCGAATGAAGCATGTTCACATCGATTATCATTTCGTACGTGAACTAGTTCAAAATAGATCACTTGAAGTTTTCTATGTCCATACAACACAACAACTAGCGGATATATTCACAAAATCGCTGCCAAGTCCAAGATTCAATGATCTCAGATGCAAGCTCAATGTTATTGCACAACCCTTGAGCTTGAGGGGGGATAACGGTTACAATAGAACACCTGACTGATGACATGGATGCAAGCCAGCCTGTCCAGGATATTAGCCAGGATGTATGCCAAGTAGTATGTACATATATATATAGCAAATGTCCATATTCATTGTATTCAAGAAAAATAGATTCTTGTGTAAAAAAAATTAATGAATCAGAGTTACTATTAAATCCATCAACAAACTAATAAAACCCACATAAAAAATCAATGGCAAATCCATTAACAAACTAATAAAACCCACACACAAGATTTTGATAAAAGTAAAATTTTAATTCAAATAAGATTTTGATTTTGAATTGTTTTTTGGTATAGCAATGTTTCTACGAATTCAACACCATGATTAATTGTAACTCCTCCGACGATTTTCTATAATGGAAAGTGCGTATTTTTAATGGGCCACGTGATAAGGTGTGATTGATTGATTAGTCAAGTTCTTAAGTGAATGAATCTATTGATTTGATTTATTATGTATATGAATTAGTTTGGGGATTTTTATTTGTTTGATTGATTAGGTGGACTTGGTAATGACATTTACTGAAGAATGAAATGTTCCAAAAAAGGATGCTACACCTACTGTGGTTGGATAGGTATAAAAAAGGAAAAGAAAGATGAAAATGGTGTTAGTGCTAGTGGTGATCTCAATGAAAATATCTTGTAAATGAAATATAAAAATCTACAAGAATCGTTATAATTTTGTTAAGTTACAGTAGAGGACTTGTTTGCAATTATATCCACTGATCCAGCTACACATTCATCTCAATGGCTAAACATATATATGTATTATCATCCAACGGTTTTTAACCCGCTATCTTATACAACATCCCCGCACGGCTGCGCAAGAGAGCATTACCCTAACTAATACGGAGTATAATTAATCAGTGGGGGTACCATTGTCCATTAGTGTTTAATGGGGTATATAAAGAACGCCCTCTTCGAATTGGTGTTGGGGCTAAACTCAGGCCTTTTTTTTTCTGGTTAAATTTACATTCGAGTAGGAAATGTTTGCATGGGTGCAACTGATTGCACCCATAAGAAACCACATATTTCAAACATGATGAGTAGGAAACCATATATTTTGATATGGTAATTATGAAATTGGATTTATGTTTACGATTAACCGTTTCCCATTTCGAGTAGATACCGTTAAAACAGGGCGTGGTGTTAAAGAGCACGCCTATGAGTGGAATCCAAGCTTGGAAAAACAAGTGAATGTCAAATTTAATGGTTTCCAAACAGGAATCATCACATTTTCTTACAATCCATCTTCCAAGGCCTTATGGAAAAAAGTTTGGAACCAAGAAAACCAATTGATGCTTAATGCCAATGGAAATAACTTAAATTGTTAGAAAAAGCTAAAAGGAATAACGTTGAGCGTCAAATGGATTCACGCCCAGGAAAAATGTCGAGAAACTAGTGAACACTAGGTGTTTAGCCCGTGCATTGTCCGGGCCTTAGTTAGTAGTCTTGTATAGTAGGTCTAACTCATATAGGTATCTACTTGTTTATAAGATAGAGGCATGGATTCAGTGATTCACTGGCCTTGAAAGGGTCATTGCTTTGCACGGACTCAGATTCATCATCTAGAGAATTTATTATCAATTGTTTTTATTTTTTAGAGTTACATGGAACAATAAGATCTTCATAATAAAAATCTGAAACTCATGTACGTCCATATACCGCACAGGTTCTGTGTTATGAGCCATATTATTATGTTGACACAGTTCTAATTTCTACTATGATTCTGGACCATGTCTGGTAGTCCATGATAATTCACGAAGTTCAAACCGTGTTTCCAATAAAAACTGTTCAGCCACGTGATAATTTAAGACCTGAACATAATCACAATTCTCATAGTCACCATAAAAGAAAAGAAAACCCTGAAAGAAAATCAGGCCGATGGATAGATATTTGTATTTCATTATATCACAATACTTTATTCACAACAAATTTTGTAATTATACAATCCCACAAAACAAATTCATAAAAGATGAACATCATATGCAAGCTTTATAACCAAAATCAGATCCTTGTTATTTTCCTTATTTCGCTGTACCCATCATCGCACCCTACTCTTCGTACTTTATACACAACAAACCTGATGCTAACCTCGCGAGGCATTTCAAGACCTACAATTTTTTTTTTTACAATATCACATAATATATGCATAAATTAGTATTGCATAATATATGCATGGATTGGTATTTCATTAAGTGGGAACTGGAAAAAAAAATGTAAAACACCATCGGTACTTAAACCACTGTAATAATATATCTTGGAACATATTTTCACTTGTGTACCATTAATATACCCTAACACCTTGTTTGGTTGGAAGAATTGAAATCCTAAGAATTTAATTATGGGGTAATCCAATTCTTGGAATTCATAATTGAATTCAAATCCAAAAAAATAGCGTTTGGTTGAGGTAATTTAATTACTTTTATTTTTACCTTGGAATCCAATTTCATTCCAGTGTTGGACTAGCGCAATGGAAAACTATCATAGGAATCAGAAAATTTAATTACACAAAGTTGATTTATCTTGTTTGGTTCAAATAATTGGGTACATTCCCTAGGAATTGGATTACCTAGCATTCAATTCCTTGAACCAAACATGATATAAGAGTTAATGGCTACATGATGTAATACAATATTGTTCAGATTTTACTAATTTATGGTAATTCATATTTGTAGTTGTTGGTAATTTTAAATAATATTTTTGTTGTAGATTAATATATTATAGTGGAGAATAATTAATCCTTAATTATTCGGTTCCATTATAGAAAATCTAACAGTGAAGACCCTGTATAAAAAACTGTGATAGTATTTGGAATTGGTCGGAAACATCAACCTATTAGTGAAACTCCAACATCATTCCATACAAACGCTTAAGATAAATTGTGAATGAAACCTCATCTATAACGAAACAAAAGTAATATATGTAAAGATCAAACTAAACCATGGACAAAGAGAATTAAAAAAATTTGTTGATGCTTTGACGATGTAGGTATCACTTACATAAACATTTCATAATTGTAAGCACCTTATGACTATTTATGATAGGACTACGTCAATTTTCTTTTTAGTTCCTTCATATATTTAGTTTACGATAGGTGAGCCAACCAAATCACTGAAACCCAGGGGAAAACACTTGTAAAACGAATGTAGAAATTAAAAATTTACTTGTTACAGTTTAAAATTCTCAGTAGCTTTTAGCATGTCTAGAGTGAAGTATGAGGTATGGAAAATATTAATGCGTCACAACTTTCTCCATATTTTTTTTTACAATCCCTTCAGCTTTGAAATACAATAATTCGGGAGAACCACCAAATGAGTAAAATAAAGCTTAAGCAAACAGGATCAATTTGTTAACCTGCACACACAAATGTTTGGTTTAGTATCCTAACATTTGACATATATAGATATTGCGATAAAAATCATCTTAGAAGCAGAATATTCGTAATGTGCACATCCCTTCTATAACATAGCAAGATAAAGACTAACTTGGCATAGTGAGCATATTGGTTACTAACAATAAAGCTGAGTATACTTTCTTTTATGGACACAAACAGCCAGAAGAGACTTAATCTAGGCTGTAAAAGCTAGAATATAATAGAACTGAAAATATAAATGATATAAATTACCTCAATCGTTACTACTTCTCTCCAATCTTGTACTAAAAAAACCTTGGCAGCTGACGAAGGGTCCACAACTGGTCGGGTACCAGTGAAGGATGTGGTTGGACTGTCCAAGTCCACTGGTGGCGATTCAAGAGTTGGAATTGATTCAGGTGCTTAGCTCGGTGATCTAACAGTGGAACCTGCTCAAAAGAAAATGCAATTATTCAAATTCACTGGCTTCAATTAAGCTACCAAAGGTACAAAACATGAAAGAGTAAAAAAAACTTGTTGCATGAGAAATACCTCAATTAGGGATAACTCCAAGTGGGGAAGGAGCAAGACCAAATGAAGCAGGACCAGGAGCTGCAAGTGGTGCGCTTGAGGCTACATAGGCCAAAGGGTGAAAAGTGTAAGATATATAGTTAGTAGCTTGTGGATTCTCAAACTTTCGATTGAAACTGAAGAAGAGAAAGAAAAAAATGAAAGAAAAAAAAGTTCATACCATCGCATTGGACTGCACACCGTCTAAATTGCAATCCTTAGGGAACAAAATTACTAAGGTTCGATTAATGGGTAATTGGAACGGACGTTGCCAGTGACTATAAGACATGCACAGTTCATGCCACTATTTGCAATTGACTTGAGTGAACTGCAACATTCTGAAGACGGAGTTGCTGGTGTTGATCCATTACCACCGCTACTTTGAGTGATGTAATTCAAACATGGTGTGAAGCCACTAAGCATCGAAGTTATACATGATGTATTAAATAGCCCATAAACCGGCATAAGAGATACAAATAATAGAGTTATTTCCCTCCATTTATGTTTTCCTTTTCAACTCTTTTAAGATTCTAATGCAAAGGTAAGGAGATGTAGAGGGATCGTGTATAGTGAGAATAATTATGAGAGTTGTGACATGTAGGATTCGAATTCTGGGACCACAGAAATAGTATATGTAACGGAACGGAAAGTTCAGCCTACGGAGTGATACCACGGATGCCAGAACTCTCCGACGCGTCATTTAAAATGACGGTTATCGGGCCTTAAAGCTTCACTTTCGCTAGACAAATGTAGATCGATTTAGCCTTTCTAAGCATGCTTTGCAAGCATGATTCTCGAAACGTAGTTTCCATACGTTGTTTTACACTATTCCAAAATTATCCTTGTTCTGCAAAGGGTGCAAGACCATAAAATCCAATGATCATGCCTTCGGCATGCATCAAATACTTACGAGCATTGTCCAGGCCTAAGTCATGTCTTGGACTAACACATAGCCCATTTTAGACATACTTGTTTTTTATTTTTTTGCTTAATTCTGTTTCGACTATTCGTTAGGTGAATGCACCGACCTTGCTTTTTCCAAGGATGCAGCAGTCAGGCATATACCATCCATATCATATAGCTTGATAGGAAGTATGGACATCCATCAAATGGATTGCAACTACCTCATCAAGTGTGGCAACAATCTCTTGCTTCGCACTGCCGAGCCAGATGATATAAGTTACCAAAATGTCGCAATCACCTCCAAATTAGATGATATGAGTGAGAAGATGCTGGACCACAAATGCATTGCATTGCGGCTGCCTATGTACCCAATTTGTACCATGAAGGAATCAAGCATGACCGTAGTTCATCCGAAGGATCAATTCGAATGGGACAAGCAACTTAAGCCTATTAAGGAAAAGCCAACAATGATACCAATGGCTAATTGTTTCAAAAGTATTTGCGTAGGCATATACAATCCACATCCAACAATTTCCAACTTATGTAGCAAGGCCAAAGGCCAATCAAAGCCTAGTCCGTATAGGCCAAGGAACTTTCACAAGGTATATGCTAGATTATGCATACTAGTGCCACTTAGTATGCAAAATATGTATTCTCGAATAAGCAACACAGATGAATGATGCTTTCGCATCATTGAAGCTCCATCGGCTAAGCATCAAAGCTAAACATGGTTATCTTGGTTAAGCGTGACAAAACATGTCTAGTATGGCTAAACATTACTAACCCAAATGTGTTTTTCCCGCTAGCATGGCTAAGCATTGCTAACCCATGTGTCTTTCCCGTTAGCATGGATAAGCATTGGTAACCCACATGTGTCTTTCCCGCTAGCATGGCTTTCTCGTGAGCACCGCTAGGAAATTTCTCTTTTTCGTTAGCATCGCTAGGCAATTTCGCTTTCTCGATAGCACCGCTGGGCAATTTCGTTTTCTCGTTAGCATGGCTAAGGCAAATCCGCTTTCTCGTTAGCATGACTAAGGCAATCCTTTTTCTCGTTAGCACCATCGATTTCCAACTAACACCTCCTCTCTATATATGTTTTACTCGCATTTCTACTAGTATATAAAAGAAGGGGAGAGAACATTCATTGACTGCATGCTAGGCAAATCTGCTTTCTCTTTAGCATGGCTAAGGCAAATCCCCTTTCTCTTTAGCATTGCTACGCAATTTCGCTTTCTCGTTAGCATGCTAGGCAATTTCGCTTTCTCGTTAGCATGCTAGGCAATTTCGCTTTCTCGTTAGCATGCTAGGCAATTTCGTTTTCTCGTTAGCGCTGCTAGGCAAATTCGTTTTCTCGTTACCATAGCTAGGAAAATCCGCTTTCTCGTTACCATAGCTAGGCATATTCGCTTTCTCGTTAGCGCCGCAAAGGAAAATCCGCTTTCTCGTTAGCATAGCTAGGCAAATCCGCTTTCTCGTTAGCGTCGTTAGGCAAATCCGTTTTCTCATTAGTGCTGCTAAAGTAAATCTACTTTCTCGTTAGCATGGTTCGCTTTCTCGTTAGCATGACTAGGATAATTTGTTTTCTAGTTAGCATGGTTCGCTTTTTCGTTAGCATGGCTAGACAAATTTTCTTTTTAATTAGCATGGTTCGTTAGCATGTTTAAGAAAATTTGCTTTCTCGTTAGCATGGTTCGCTTTCTCGTTAGCATAACTAAGAAAATTTGTTTTCTAGTTAGGGGTGTATATTGGGTCGGGCCGGGCTTCCCGACCCTATTAATTAATGGGATGGGATAGGACGGGCCGCAACATCTATTACCCATCAAATTAAAAGGGTCGGATGGGCAGGGCTAATTATCTAAATGAAGTATCCATTGCCTTGGTAAACCTGTTATGTAATTTTGGGTATGGCGGGCAGGGCCGGGTGGGCAGCGGGCCTTTAAGTACCAATACAATAATACATAAGTACATATTTTTTAAAGATAATATAATAATAAATAAATTTAATTTAAAATTAATAATAAAATATTTTCATAAAGAATTCAATGAAGTTTAATCATGCTCAGAATGTCAAATTAATTCATTCAGAATCAAATAATTATAACTTAAAAGTAAAAAACTCTAGCTAGTGATTTAAAAAAATGATGATGCATGTATCCTGTCTTCTACTTTATAGTTGTCCATTCAATTTTATTCTCAAAATGATAAAGATCTTCAAGTCATTCACCTGCACAGAAACATATTAACAATTTTTCAAAACAATAACAAAATATATTATAATAATTGTTCAACTTGGTTATGGCATGAAACTGTTTCATAGTAAGCCCTACAGAGTCCACGTTATACTAAATTACAACAAGTTAAACAAGTTCTGAATGTTATACTCCCTCCGTTTCAGGAAAAGAGTTACTTTTCCTATTTGTACAATTGTTAAGGCAAGATGAGAGAGAATAACTTTTATAATTTATTTTCAGATTTACCCTAATAAAAAGTTTAATACTATATATATCTTTATAATGAGAATACTAACATTTCTTAAAATAGCAAGGCTAGTTTTGAAAGTTTGTTATGTTGAAAAATGAAAGTAACTCTTTTATTGTAACAAAAATTTAAAGAGAAAGTAACTCTTTTCCTGAAACGGAGAGAGTATTAAATTTCTGAGGAGAAATATGTCCTAAAATCTATATGACTATTTGGTCCTTGCCTAATTAACAATAAGAGTAATGCATAAACAAATTAGGGTATCAGTTTTTTGTATTATTTATATGGCATTGTGTTAATTCTATTTGATAGAGTGCGTTTTTAGAGAAAACTAAATTTGAAAATCCTTCGGTACCAATCTTCCATTATTACCCAATAGTTATTTAAGTTATACTAGATTGAAAGGGAAAATAAGATTGAAAAAATTAAAAATATTATTTGTAAATACAACAGTTTACTTAAGCCTTAGGAAAGCAACGACCGACGAGATTAAGTAGCCAAATGTTCAAGTTCATCTACCGGTGTAATATCATCATTTATTGGATCAATCGGATTATAAATTTCTTTCATCTCAGCCTTCCACCAATCTTTCAGAATGACTGAACACTCCAGCATATCCGAGTTAAATTGCTTCGATAATCACCTAATATACGTTTTCCAAGAGAGAAGGCTGACTCCGGGGTAACTCTAGATGCTTGGACTGCTAGAACGTCACGTGTAATGCAAGAAAGTACTGGATACCTCTTTTCATTGCTTTTCCACCAATCTAACACATCAAAGTTCTCGATATCAGTCAAAGCAGGTTCAGGCTTGCCATAATATCTCTTTAGTTCTTCTGATGATGTAGCAATAGGGTCTCTTTTATGCAATCTGCGAGCTGCCCAAAAACTACCTCTGGATGATGTGGAAGAGCCTTCAGCTGAGGATCTTGAATGCATTGGACCCACAGAAGTCCCTAAAGTACTTGTGGAAGTTGGAGGACTACTGGAAATAATATTTACTTGTTTACCGTGCAAAATATTCGAGTACGCCGCAAACAGACTTTTCATTTTAGCATCCATTAACCTACTAAAAGTTTTTCAAACAATAAGAAGACGTTATAACTACCATTAGTACATAGGCCAGTTGTCTATTATAATTATGAAATAGGTTTTATGTTTACAATTAACCGTTTCGCATTTCCTAATCAATGAATTGAAATGAAATTGTTAAAGTTCTTAAGCATAAAAATCAGATTATTACTAACCCTAAAAAATCACCGACAAAAGTATTAACTAGAAAGTTACATCATCAAATAGCTAATGAAGCTTCAAATCATACTAATCAAAAGAATAAAACACATCACAAGTTTTTGTGTCTTCATCTTAGAATCAAACACAAACAAAAACAAATTGGATCTATGAATCGAAATCAGTTAAAAAACTAGATGCATTGAAATCTTAAACTTACTGATTTGAAGATTTAATCAGATTTTGATAGTAAATATCTCTTAACCTTCGATTTCACAATAGTTCACCTTGATGGAGCTCTCAAATATGAAATTCCTCTTTGGATTTCTAAAAAGTAGTGGGCAATAAAAAAAGGAAGGTGGGGTAGCTCGTTGAGTAACTCGAACTTCTTCGATGAACTTAACGGAAAATCCAATATTTCAAAAGTGTATCTAGAATGATTGGGAAAGTGGAAACAAGACCAGATATAATTTGATCATTATGATAAAATCCAAAACCCTTGGAGACGTTTTTGTCCTAAAAGTTTCTGAAGAAGAAACAATTCAAAATTTCAGGGTAATTTAATCAAAAATAATCTATTTCTTTTAATCAAATCTGGACAGAATGCCCAAAATGAATATTAAAAAAATATATTTATAAAATTTGAATATTTGAGAAGTATATGTTTTGGTTGTCCTCTAAACCCATAAAAATAGTGTTAAGAATCATTAAACCAATTAATTGTTTTCAAAAAGTAAAGATTCCATCATCGTTCAACGTAGAAGTTTATATACTTATGCATTAAGTGTAGATTTGATATAAAAGATATGGTATTGCTTAGTTTTGAACTCGCATGATCTATTAGCTCTAGTGTTGTACTATAGTGACACTTGATCGTCGTTATAACACGCCAAATTAGAATGATTTCAGTTGTTTTGAGAATCCACTGGCTTCATATCGACATTGGTTAAGATTTTATGGACATTGGTTAAGATTTTATGGTAATTAAATGGTGGATCGATTTTCCCCATTTCATTTTTGTTTCTCTGTAGTTCTTTATCCCAGGCGTGCTGGCCGTGCTAAAACTTACTCGCCCACAAGTTGGAATTCTATAAACAGTTACCCATAGAGATGAAACAGAAATGTGGAATGGCATTATAATTTAGAGTTATTTACAAGCTGTACCGTATACATGAGGGCTTATATATGAGGCAGAAGAAACAGAAACCTTGTTAATGTTTACATCTGAAAATCCAGCTTCAGAAATGTATTTTCCTGTTTCTCTTGTGAGATGACATCCATCAGCAAGTAGTTGTGCAAAGGATCCACTACATTCTGTACAAATCTGAGACCCGTCTAAAGAATATAAATAAACACAGTCAAATTCAAACAAGCTAAGCTGCAACCTTCATTTGTTTCACTTCAACATTAAACTAGGGATATATAATACCTTCTGCAGCCACATGTTCCATGAATACATATAAACCTCCGGGTTTCAGCACTCTCTTCACTTCTGATAGCAATGGTAGAATAATTTTTTTAGCTTGTTTAAAAATGTTAGGCATTTTGACATTGTTAGATTCTCCAAACTACAAAGTGCTTATGTGGAATGCCATATAAGCAAATTTATGGACAGAAGGAAGATGTGCCGACAATGCATTTTCTAGAATTCTTCCATCTATCAAACATATATTTATAAGCTTCTTATGCAACAATGTGTTAAACATGGATCCCAATATAAGCAATCAATAGGCAAATCAGAAAATTTTCCAAGAAAATAACATGATCAAGGTGAGAATAAATAATATTTATAATCTTAATCGGGTAACCAAAACAATGGACAAATTGGATCATTCTTGGTCAATGAGCGGATTAAGCTGTTTTTGTAACCACATATTTCATTACACTCATAAGAAAGAAGATGATCAGGAGGTACTTAGTAGCTCCAAGATTAAGACTACAGGATGGGTGTTCCAAACTAAGAAAACCTAACTAAATGATCAATATAGTTCATGAGCTGTTAAAGAGGCAATACGGTGTTCTTAAATGTGATTGAACTGATAAAATGACGATACACAAAAAAAGATGGCCAAAGTCTACAAAGCCAAACCTTTTAAAGTTGTTTTAACATCTTTCACGGAGCATAAAACCAAAGTTCCAATTACTGCATCCATTGAAGCATCATTAGCTGGCAATGCCTCTCCAACCTGCAGAAAATATCAGCTATTAAATGAAAAGTGGGAGTATCCAAAGAAAATGAATGTAAGCCTAAGTGTTATGTATCAATAAGAACCCAATCCACAACCCTCAGGACCTGTCTCTTCTCATACAAGGAAAACTGTCATGAGCTTGCATAATTAGCATTTTCAAAACATGAAGCAGCAAAGCAACGAGACATCAAATTGCATAGACTATCAAGGTCCCAGCTGCATTAACAAGAAAGAATACACAAAAACACAATACATTAAAAAGAATACCACGTAAACAACAAAATGGCAGAATCATCATGTTAGAGCAATGAGTCTTGTCATATGCTTGTGTAGCTTATAGTGTTAGGATGTCAATCCATATGCTTTGTAATGCAGTCCTCAGATGGTCTTAGTCGGTAGTTGTAACAGAATGTTACTTCTCTTGTAATGAAGCTTATATATAAGTTTCTCTTTCATTTGTAATCTCTTGATCTGTTTCAATACATCTCTTAACAATTCACAGATCTTACACATCAATATACATAGTTCAATTCAAGGTTGCATGGGAGAAGTTCTTCAAATATGACCAGAATTTTCTACATGAAAGTACAAATATTTGATGCAAGACTAAATCGAGTTGAGTGGGACGGAGACATACAGCTTGTGTGTAATAAAAATTAGTTGGTGTAAACCAGCCGCTAATGCTGCTGCGGCAGCGTATTTCTCCATCTTTTTATTTGGATCCACACCGTAAACATGAACACCAACATCACCAGCGTAATATTTGAGATTTGGGCCAGTACCAATACCAAGCTCCAATACATCCTTGCACTTTCCTCTCAAACTACTAAAAACCTTTTCTTTGTAACCTGCAACCTTCTAAATAGCGAACCAAGCATTCAGCATATATAGACATAAGTACACTCTTAACTATAAGAATCTCGTTCGCCTTCCATTCACCATAATGATTTCTCTTAAAACAAGCAAAACTAAAGACCCACTAACCTCCTCCTCGTACGATGCCATTCCCTTCTCCATAACTAATGCAAAGAACTCCTCGTACCAATCCGGCTTCGGCGGGTGAACCCTTTTCAGCATTGCCTGGATGGGAAAATAAGCATGAATAGGAATCTCACTCTTGCTCAATTCTAATTTTTTGATTTTGGATGAACTAATGGGAGTTTAATCTAACTGCACTCTAAATTGAGTGTGTTATACCAATAAATTTTGGGGCAAGTTACTAATTTAAGGAGATAAAAAGATGTACGTTTGAATGAGACTGTAAATCAGAAGCATTTGATGATGATGAAACTGGGAGCAATGATGTTGCTGAGAATCCAATAAAATGTCTTCGTCCACAAGAGCAGAATCTATTGGTGTGCAATGAATCCAATAGATAGGATCCGTTGTTGTTCTTCTTCTCCAATCTTTCCAAACCTGTTCTCTTCGAAGACAATTCGTATCGAGAAATTGAAGAAGTGGGAAATAAATCAGGGGGGAATAGTGTTCTAGAAAAGGGAAGAAATGCTGAAGAGAAGTGGGGGAGCAGAGAAAATGGAGAGTGCACCATTGTCTAGATTTGAACCTGTCACGGAAACCTGTTTCGGGGGGCTTCTCTTTTTTTCATAAGGGCTCACGGGAAGACAAAATAA
The DNA here is from genome assembly GCA_023531435.1 of Papaver californicum. Lineage (NCBI taxonomy): Eukaryota > Viridiplantae > Streptophyta > Magnoliopsida > Ranunculales > Papaveraceae > Papaver > Papaver californicum. The sequence goes on from JAJJMC010029998.1 coordinate 1,235,908, forward strand.
AATCATTTGAGTTTATGGTGTTTGGTAAAAATTATCATTATCATTTATGATTATAGATAATCATAAATTAAAAAATAATTATGATATTAATTAATATTATAATAAATTTTAACAAAAATTTTTTGGATAATTGATTATCTTAAAAAAATGCTCTCGAATATGAGAGAATAAAATGATGATTTAAGAAAAAGAATTTAGTCCATTATTGTTTTTTATCTCTATCTTAATAGTTTAGAGAAAATAAGGAAAAAAATCTAGTTCATTTTTGTTAAAAAAATAATTGATTATGATAACTTTTATAAATTACTTTTTTCTACTTATGAAAGTAATGAGTTTTTTCAATTATGATTAAAATAATCAGTTATTATAAATTTTAACAAACACCTATATAATGGATTATGGGCTCATAATCCATTATTATAATAATTAAATAATCCTTGATTATTTTACATGAGGTGTATTGATGAAATTAATTAGTTCAGCTAATTAAATGTTATTGGTTAAATTAAATTAATAAATCTAATTTATAGTTAGTGTTTAAAAATTAAAATAAAATTATTATTTTTTTTGTTTTGAATTAGAAGGAGGAGAAGAAGAAGAAATAGGAAAATGTGGTATTTTTTAGAAACCTAGAAGTTTGGGTTCTAGCATTCAAAGTAAGTGATTCTAACAAGAGTTATGAGATAAGTGAATCCTCATCTTCCAAATCAGACAAGGTATTCATATCCCTTAATAATGATCCCATTATGGTTGATTTCTTAGATAATCAAGAATTTTTTAACCCAAATTCAAACTTAACTTTCTAATGAACCATATTATGATTTTGAAAAATCAAGCTAAGCATTTGAATAAACATATGATCATAATAGTCAGGTGTACCTCTAATTTAACTCCATGGTAGTTTTGTTGCTTTTAATCGCTTAAACTATGTAAAAAGTTTGATTTTTTTTACATTTTTCATACCCAAATTTTTAGTCGTAACTCATTTTACGGCTGGGAACTCATGAATTATTAGACATAACCTTCTTATACGGTTGTGAACTCATGAACTCCCAGTCGTAAACTAGATCTTACGGTTAAGAAATCATGTTGGTTACGGCTAGGTCCGCAAGTGAATTTTCCAACCATAGGTGTATGAAAATATTAAATGTTATGTAATGTGGTATTTATAGGGATAGTTTACGTGGTCATACGTAGATTATTCGTTTACGGCTGGGTTTCTATTTGTATACTAATTTTAGAGTCACCCACAACTAGCTTTTAGAAGTATCGACCTAGCCATAATTGACCTTTTAATCGTTTACGGCTGGTAAGCTAGCCGTATGTGTATTCCAGAGTCACATACAACTAGCTATAGAGTAATTTACCTAGTCATATGTGGGTTCCAGAGTCCTCTACGGTTGGTTATAGAGTAATATACATATAGTGTATGCACGTGCTTTTTCGACTAATATTGTGTTATATTTTCAATTTTTATAGATCGAGCTTATACCTGAATCAATAGATGACCAACCAACAACTATTGGCATTTGTCCGAGTAAATTTGAATGGGAAGATATAAATGATGCAAATAAGTGGGCTAGAGAACAAGTGTTGAAAAAGATGTGCATTATAGTCCAGAATAATCAAGTAAAACGCACATTTCAAATGGTTTGCGATTCTAGTGGGACATACAAGAGTCATTAAAAAAGGGCTATGAGTATAAAGCAAATACCATAAGCAAAACTACGGGAAAGAATAATACTTATCATACAAAGAAAAGAAATTACCTTTTTAAGCTCCCATTTAAATATAACAAGGATAAGAAAGTGTTGTTTATGAGTGACGTTGTCTTTAGTCATCATAACCAACCAATTCAGGAGAGTTTGATCAATTATCTTTATACTGCAAGGATCATTCCCAAAGAAGTGGAGCTAGTATATTTGTTGAGTAAAAAACGCACAAGATCTATTGATATCCTTAGTCGTGTGAAAGCACTAAAACTGACAAATGTATCTACCTTAGCTACTACATATAATGCAAGAGAAAAATTAAAAAGGGAGACATCGCAAAATAGAGAACTTAAGCAACGATTATTGTATTTGGGGGGAAAGGAGAACTACATTGTAGTATATGAAAAAAATAAGAATGAGGAAGTGATAAATATTTTGATGGATCATCATAAGTGCTTAATTTATTTGTTTTTAATGTCAATTCCATACTTGTTTTAGTTAGATTTATTGCATATTACCTTGTATTACTTTTGTTAACTATCGTATGTCCCATATTAGGTGAATCATCCCAAGAATAGTGGAAATGGCTACAAAAATGTTTAAAATTGAAGTACTTCAAGTATCTAAGTATCTTAATCCAAGAGAAGTGGAGGAAACACGACGAAAAGAGGTAATAATTGTCAAAAACACATGAAAGCAAGGATATGAACCTCAAAAATCATGAGTAAATACATATTGAAGAGAAAGAAGATACAAAGTCAACTCAAAAATAATGAGGCCATTCCGAGGTCGGATAAAAAAGAAATGGACAAAACCGTAAGATGCAAAAAGACGAAAAAATAACCATGGCGACACTAGTTACAAACATGACGGCTCTTGAGTTTTTTCGGGAAGAAAGTCGTCAAGGTCTTAGAAAATAACCATGACGACTCTTGGAACATTTAAGACAACGAATTTGAGTCGTGTTTGGTGTTTAGAGTCGTTGGATTCATGGCAAAAGACTGTGACGACTGTGGCAAACGTGAAAGGCAAGTTTTGACGCGTTTTTGACTTCTAAATCAAGAAAATTTGGTCCCAATGAGATTTTAAACCCTATAAAGAGAGGATACTTGAGGGACAAACATTGGAGATTATAAAAGAAGACATCTAAGGCTCAAACAATATACAACCACCACAACCTTCTACCTCTCATATCACATCTTCTACATCTAAAACATAAGGTTTACCATTTTTTAGGGAAACCATTCTTCTTCTTCTTCTTATTATTATTATTATTATTATTATTATTATTATTATTATTATTATTATTATTATTATTATTTTATTTTTTATTTTTTTTATAAAACGAGAAATTTATTAGATAGGAAAAACCGATTACACATTAGTGGTGGGAAGCATCGCCACAAGCTGGGCTACAACATCCTTTTGTATGGAAATGCCTAGTCTAAAGAAAAGGGAGTTGCCTATTTTGTAATTGTAATCAAGGCTTGCGATGCGGTTCTGTAGCCTTGACACAAAAGTAATGAGGTCCTCTCCTAATTCCCCTAATATGGTGAACGCGAGCACACTGAACCCATATCCATGGTCTTCGCGTTGGGTAAGGTATTTGTTGTTCTTGCGAGACGTAGCGTTTGAGATTTCCTGACCGAGCGTGAAAACGGCTCCCCTGGCACTCGTAAACGGGGACACTCCAGTGACATCAAGGCATACGTCACGGCTATTCTCCCAATTGTATACTAGGATGTCTGTCGGCCTCAAAGAGTTATCATTGTCCGAGAGGAAACCCAGGTTGGCTTCTTTACGAGCGGAGACTCCAGCTTTTGTAGCACATGTCTGATAGCACATCCCTGACCAAATTATGTCTAAATTTAAGGCCTACCTCGCTACCGCAATGAAGTGCATGATCGCCAAAGACGTCCATACCCCGCCCACAACAAGGACATAGGCTCCCCTCCTCAAACTGTGCTAAGGACAACCCTGAATTGTCGAGGCCCAATAGCTTGGTGAAGCCCGGTTATAGGAATGGCCTTAAGGAAGTCTTGGGCGTGGCTCAACTTGTTGCATTGCCAAAGGATAAAATCTCGCTCGGACAAGTTGAAGCAAGTGGGTATGTTCTTCTTGACCACATCAAAGTATAGGGCTGTCAGAGAGTGCATAAGGCGCGGGCAGCGACTTGGATGTTGGCACAAGATAGAGGAATCCCACATACCTGAGAGAACCTGACTTGTGCCTGCTGGAAGCTAAGGTGTTGGTCTGCAGCACTGTGGGTTTTAAGGATGGTGTTCTGCAGTTGTTGTGTTTGCAAACAGGAGGCTAGGAAGATGTAGTGGCAGGCATCCCCCATGGTGTAAACCCCTAGGTCGTCATCCTTCATTGGCAAGGTAGCAAGACGCAACTAAGTAGGACCAAAACCTGCCCATCGCCAGTCACTATGTGTCTGAGAAACTGCATGAGGTGTTAGTCAAAGTGAGCAGCTGGGGCCTGAAGAGCCTTAGGATTAGTGGTTCTCATTGTGAAAAACAATCTGGAGACCCCAGCACAATTTCTCAGCAGTAAGAGCTCGCTCTGTGGGTCCTGCAAGGATCTAAGAGCCTGCATCAGCTGACATTTCTTGTCCACTCTGCCCTGCACAATGTCTCTGCAGAAGCTTGAGTTTAAGCTGACTGGACCTCCTAGAAGCTTAACCTCCTGAGCTGGTTTACTAATGCATGCAGGGAAGATACCCTCTTCCAGAACTCTAGGATCAACTGTAGGCCAGAAGATCTCTGTTTTGCTGACGTTGAGAAACAACCCTCTACTGTTGCCTTCCCTCTGAATGATTTGCAAGGATTTGGATACCTCCAAAGAATCACCTGCAATTATATCATCATCTAGATACCATGCATTCATCACAAGGGAACACTCAGATGCTATATGGGAGATGAGGGGATGTAGGGTTAGAGTAAAAAGTAATGGACCAAGGGGATCTCCTTGTTGTACTCCCTGAGCATAAAGAAGAATGTGATCCTGGTAGTATAATTTTGCTGGATTTACATATCAAAATTCTACCCATCTGGAGATGCTTGGTCATTTGCTCCTCACCTCATGAAGCATCACTGTTCTGTCCACCATATTGTAAGCATTGTTGAAGTCTATCAACAACATACCCATGGTCTGGCAGCTCCCATGCGTCTACAGAAGCTTGTTAGCTGAGTGGAGGATGGCTTCTCCCCCACACTGGACACCCACACCAAACTGATGATCTCCTAGGTAAGGAGACAATTCATTACTTACAGTTGCAGCTGCCAATTTGGAGCACAACCTCATCCAGATGGTCCCTACAACTATGGGCCTTATACCACCTCCCGGCTTGAGAAGCGGGGTCAAAGGAGTACTAGCCACATATGCACCCAACAAGGGGGGACATTTACCGGCAATCCAAAGGTTGACCACTCCAGTTAAGGGGATGAGCAACTCCTCTGCAACCGTGGATGCTGGTTTACTTAAGGCATCTAATAAGTGTTGTGCCCTGAGGCCATCCCTGCCACAAGAGGTACCCTTAGGAAAACATTTGATGGCACTTAAGACCGCTTCCTTGTCCACACATACTGCGTCTGCCTAGATGTGGCCCTCTGGGATGCCTGGAGATGGGACAATAGGGTGCTTGTTCCTCAATTCATCGAGAGATGCTGGAGAAATTGATGCAAGGCCATTAGAAGACAAGACTTTAATAACTGCAGTGTATTGACCATAGCTCAATTTCCTCTTACAAGCATATAAGTTTGAGCCACCCTGGCATTTTGGGTGTGTTGCTCCTTTGTGAGTTAGGAAGCTCCAAAAGGTTACGCACTAAGCTAAAGCACCCAACTTCATTCTATTGCTGAAGAGCATGATTAATGCTAGATGCTTGGAGCTTATTTCTTGTGCCCGACCTCTCTTCCTTTGTACTCCTAGGATTGTATAAGCCAAGAGTGCAAATGGGCAACAACAACAAATGTACCCACACTGCCACGTCTGAAGGGTTGGCTAAGACTTTCTCCAAAGAAGACTTAAGGGTCCTGAAGAAGCTCAACCTACATTGTTGCGGGATGCTAGCCACTGTCGGCACATTCCTCATGAATAGCAAGTTAAGCATATCCACAGAGAAACTGGAAGGAACAACATGTACAGTAGAAGCAACGATGTCTGGGCCACTGAGAGGTTTATCAATCCCATAAACCAAGAACTCTGCCGTCCGACCATTGATTGGCTTGGGAATAAAATCCGCATGGTTGCGGCATGGTCTCTTCCATGAATAAGTGTGCATACACAAGAAACACAACCACATTTGCAAACTAGCCAAGACCTATTCCCATGCTGTGTACACTGCCGTGTCTGTGCTAATTTTGTTTCTGCATGAGGTCCTGGCTTCCTCGGAAGGCATATGTCGGTCTTGTAAATGCCTGATGAAGACGGACCTGCTGAAACCTCTGCCACCCACCCCATCTGTACAATCATCAAACCCCTTAAACGGACAATGTAAGGAAGATTCACTTTGGGAACTCTCTTCAACGTTGCTTGATAACCCTACAGATCTAGTGGTTGGCATTGTGACAACAACAAGGGAAACAACACAGGACCGAGAGAGTGTATTTGGGAGGAATACAGACCCTCCAATATAGGAGCTCAAACAGGAGTATAAACCCCACTGGAATAAACAAGGGCAGACAGAAAAATGGGCCTTAACTGAAAGGGAAAATGAATGGGACAACTCAAACGCCAAGCAGTTGGTGCATAAAATGACAGTAACAGCAGCAAACAAGCATGGGGAGCTAGAGCGAGACTGAGGCCAGGGACTTAACACCAACAGGAAGACCCGAAGACAATCAAGACTTGAAAGTGTCCCAAGATTGAAGGCGATGCTGGTACTTAAAGAAATTGAGCAACAACTGGATGGCCAGGAAAAACACACGAAATGAAAATGAAATTGAAATGCACTAAAACAATAAAGTGAATATGGAATGAGTACTGAAGCCGATATTCCAAATGACTCCAAGCCACACCACCGATGAAAATGAACTAAAGGAAAATCCGTGAATGAAACTCTAGGCTTAGACCCAAGAATAGAAACTGAACTCAACCATGTAGACCAAGAATCAATCAAGAAATTGACACGGTAATGTGCTTCTGAAAGAAACCCTGCTGCCAAGAAGATAGTACAGAGATAACTATTCCAAACTGAAGAAAGAACCAAAAAGATCCATACAGAAGCTACATTCACCAAAAAGCAAAACCAAGAAGTACCAGCAGAAAACTCCTGGAATAAACTAAAGCAAAACGAGAAATGAACTTGGACTGAAAAGAACGAAGATTGTGTGGCTTGAAAGAACCCTCCCACCGAAAAGATGTTGTTTAATCTAGAGTGAAAAATGAAAACCCAAAACGAAATAGCCCTAGAAATTGAAATTGGAAAGCAGCTATGTACAATGGAGGATGATGTACCTTTGAACCTATCAGTGGAGAGAGTGAACAGGTCCAAAGAAGCCATACATGATGCTTGGATGGAGCTGGCCGGAATCCCAGCAAAAGAAAAGCTCAAGCATTTCATACAAGACTCTATGAAAGCTCACGGGTCCAGAGCTTATTATTATTATTATTATTATTATTATTATTATTATTATTATTATT
>JAJJMC010029998.1:1250662-1375852 GCA_023531435.1 Papaver californicum
TTATTATTATTATTATTATTATTATTATTATTATTATTATTATTATTCTTTGTATCATGCGTATCTAATCTTTTGTTGGTAAATGATGAATTCAATATTCTAAGCGCAAAGCTTTATTAGTTATACAAGTTTATTTGGAGTTTTAATCATCTTATTGTACGTTTTCATTATATATAAGGCTTATTATTGATTTCTAGATTGATTAAGTATACAATTGAATTATTCTGTTGATCAGTTCAATGCTAGAAGTAGTTAGGGGATAAGTAATAATTTTTTAATTCTCTACACAAGTATAAATCGTGAGACCTTGCAGAGGGATTCTGTGAAGCAATTACGAGTGAATGCAACACCAGCAAGTGGACCTTGAGATAAAAGTTTAACTACTGAGATCAACCTAAATTCACAAATCCTAAAGCGTTCGACTGGGTTACGCCTTTAGTGAGCTACTACTTTGTGATCTGGATGAATAGAATCTGGTAGTCGAGAGCTTCCATATCCAGTGATAAAAAGAGTTTTATGGATAACACTGAGCTAAATGTTATTCTACGGTTGGTGATGAATGATTCTAACAACAGATAGATAAGTATACTACTTGAGTTAATATTTGGTAACAGCGAATGACTCCCTAATCACCTTTTCTTTCTTATTGTCTTTTTAGTTAATTAATCAACCAATCCCCCTTAGTATTTACTTTTCTTATAGTTTTGTTAATCTAAATAACATCTCAATTACATAGCTTTCTGTGGGAACGATCCTTACTACCGCTATATTACTAGTTATTTAGTGGGAAATATCTTAAGTAATTTGTTGTACTTACGACGTGCATCAAATGTTGGCGTCGCTGCCGGGGAGAAATTACTAACTAATTTGTTATTTGTTTTAGTTTGTTTTAGTAGTTTGCAATCTTTTTACCCCTTTTTTTTAGTGTTTTTAGGTTTTTAAGTTTTTTGTGGTGTTAACAACTTGTTGAAGGGGTTAGCCGCTCTTCAAAAGCGGGAATTAAATTTTGAAAATATGTTGTAAGTATTACTTTTATTTTTATTTTTATTTATTTTAGAGATTTTAGTATATTTTTCGTTTTTCTCGTGAGTCATTCTGTTTCCTTACGAAAATAGCATATAGGTGCACATGATCAATCATCATATAATAGTGACGATCAATATGGTTTTCAATCTCAACCTTAATGAAAAATCTAAAATAAAAATTTGAGTTATATTACTTATCTTTTTTGGTAGGCAAAATGAAGATTTTTACTTGCACATCAAAGCTAAGAAAAATACCCAAAGAAAATCCAAAAAAGAAAATCAAAATAAAATAAAATAAAATCCTAAACTAATTAGCACAAAAATTATAATTAACCAACAAAAATAATTCTCAATTCCCGGCAGCGGCGCTAAAAATTGATAGGCTTAAAAACTTATAGCCGCAATCGCACGATGTCTATAATGTAGAAGCGGCAAACACGGTTCGTTCCCACAGGGTTGATAATATTATCACTAGTTAATAAACAAATTTTATCTAAACAAAGAAAATGTTTTTTTTTTAATAATTTTTATGAATTTAATTAAATAAAATAACTAAGGAAACTAACAAAGAGAATACAAGTCTAGGGTTTCGGAATTAGACTATTTAACTATATAAAATATTCGTTTCATCTCTAGAAAATATTCATATTATCAACCAAGACAATATCGAAACTAATCTCATGACTCAGAATATATTGCGGTTGAAATAATAATTACAACTTCTATTGTACCAATAACCTCATTCGCTTATTCAAAACGGTTTAGAAATAAATTTATTAGTAAAGAAAAACCAATTAAACGATTAAAATCAAAATAAAAAAAATTAATTAAACGATTAAAATCAAAATAATAATTTATTAAAAATTATCATAATATTTTATATAATAGATTTGGTTTCATCTTCAACACGAATAAAAAAGGATAACTATCCATTGTTACAAAGACCAAAGAAGAATAACAAGAAATAAAAACTAAAAATCTTTTTGTGGTGTCGGCTCTGTCCCTCCTGCCTCCCGATGTCGGACTTCTCAAGAATATATAATCACCGACCTCTTCTTACTTTTCTTAATCAATTAATTCTATGCATGCCTCCTCCCGAGTCTAGAGTATGCCACCTCTCGAACTCCACACGTCCAACACTAGCATAGCCTTAACTATCCACGTGCTTTTCTGATTGCAATTCCAAACAATATTTGTTCCTCCCCACTTTTCACGTTCCCAAACATATCAGAACCTCTGCTCACCCTTAAATTAATTCTTCCATTGCCACCTCGTGCATCATTGACATACCATTACAAGTTAATCTTTCCTTTATAAGCATCTACACCAGCTCCTCCTCGCATCTTTGTGACCTCACCAAATCTGTAACTTTCCTTATATTTACCCAAATAAAGATTATTTCTCATTTCTTTTTCTTAAGTGGACCAGACCCACTATCTAATCATCCATTTAGGCTTTGGTTTTTGTTATCCGGTTACGGGCTGGAGACAACATGGATGTTGATGGGCTTGCCAATTTTTTGTCATTATCCGGGATAACTATTTAGATCTATTTTAGAGTTTTAATCCATTTTAGGAGCAAAGTTACGTATTTGGGTCTACCGAGCTTTATTCGTACAAAAACTGTAAAACTAAACAAAAATTTTAAATTTGTACAAAATATAAAACTAATAAAATAAATTCATATGTAAAAATGACGTGTTTACATACTCATCAGGCACCAAACCTTCAACGAGTTTTTTCTTTTAGAGGGTTTCATCTGTGCTAACTCCACGTAAAATGATGAGATACTAAACCTCGCACCCCTTCAGCACTGTTTGATCTCTTGAGTGCTAATTATGTCAAACATAAGGGTGACATCAGAATTGCGAATGATAGGTGTCTAATATTGTATATTTTTATATCATTTTATTGGCAATTATTGCAACAAAAGTGGATTAATATCCCATTTTATTTGAAATCTTGTATTTCATGTGTACATTTGTTAGCGAGTAATTTTTTCATAACAATCTCATTTTGTGGTGTCTTATATGTGATTGAATAAAAGTGAACAAGTTTTTTTTGGCAGCGGTGTAAAGAAATGTAAAAAAATAGTTGATTGTGAAGTTCATGTGAAGAGGAGTAGGCTTATTTTAATGAGTTGGATTCCCTAAATGGGTTTGGATAAAGATTTTGTTAAAAGGGTCCACAAGTCAGCACCAAAAGTAAAACCCTCATAATGTCTTTCCTTCTCACGCATGAGTTTTCTTTTCCCCAAATCTCATCTCTCACGTCTGATCACTATTATTTCTTTTTCTCTCATTTTGTGTTTCTCTTTCAACACCTTACCCCTATCTCTGTTAACCCCTTTTACTATGTACTTGTTTCTCCATCTAAACCACCATCCATGCTGGTAGTTGTTCTTATTGTTTCCACCAGCTCTATGGAAGCTACTTCTAGGTCTTGTTTTCACGACAAGAAGATTTGGTATGAAGATAGGATTCTATCTCTGAAAACGTGGAGACAAGTCATGGATTTAATAGAAGCACTATGGAGTAAAATGGGTCAGAATTTCTTGTCTAGAAGCAAATGAGTTGCAGTTTTATTCCTTTAATTTCTGGTTGTATTTGGTGGAAAACATGGATGATAATTTGGGGAATTTTTTTTCTAAATAGGGAGGAGTTTGTATTTTGAAGGCAAGCCCGGAGTAGCCGGAACAAGTTGTTGTGGTTTTAGGTTTTAGATTTTCCTTTTCGATTTTTATAAGTTATGTTTTAATTTCTTCAATTGAGTCGAGATGAAACCCCTAAATGATTAGAGTCTTTTGGTTTGATTTCACTTGTTCTCCATGGAATATTTATTGAAAGCATGATTTAATCTCTTTATTCATAGCAATTTACTTTCACTTTGTATGTCAAGCATCCATGGTAGTTTGAATAATCCCTTGTTATGTATCCAAACCCATGTGACCTAACTTAGTTCAATTTGTGATTATCTATGCCTTACACAGATATGTAAATTCTAGGGTTTGACATATTTTGTTGAGGCTAAGTTATTTATTTTTGAAAGTGATTGTATCACATCTTCAAGGTAGTTTGAGGCTAGCATCTCTATAGCTCCTTGATTGAAAAGAAAACTAGTATATCAAAATAGATAATTCCTATGCATTTCGGTTGTAGATTCGAAGCCTTAGTTTATCTTTATATTGTTTTCAATCTTGTTTCATTAGTATAACTTTCATCTCGTCGTCAATCGACACCCTTTGCTTTTAAATTAGTAGAAGTAATAACTTAGGAATTAAGCGTTACATAGTTCCAATTCCCTGCGGGATTGATCTGTATTTTCCGTTAGCTACGTTATAGACACCGTGCACTTGCAATTTATAATCGTAGGTTTCTAAGCCTACCAGCGAACCAACCTCATCTTATAGTCTGAATTGCAGGATGCACCACTCTCTGTCGAAGCAGTGACCATAGAAATACACCATCATCATCGACAAGTGGAGCAACATCAAATTTATGAAGAAAGTTGAGGACATTCGAGGTTTACAAGCAATAAAAGGAAGAATGACATTGTATATCCAAGTTGAAGAGAAAGTGAAAGACAAAGGAAAACCAAAAGGATAGAATTTTTGAAGTTTAAGTGACCAAGACAATACCAAAGTTGTAAAGAATAAGTGCTAAAATATTTTTCTTACGGCAATGAAAAAAATATTTATAAAAAAAAAGAAAATAAATAAAATAATTGAGGTCGTTGTGAAGAAGAAATCCATAAAGATGTTTCAAAACTACAAATAATTAAAGAAAAAGGTAGTACAAATTGTCAAAGTTCTACAAAGTTCAAGAGTTTATCATCAAGAGTTGAAGTCAAAGATGAAGATGAAGTTGTTTTTATTGGACGTTGGAGAGTGGTCTTGGATGTAGATCGGATAAGAAGGTAGGTGAGCATTCCCATCCTTGCATATGGTTAATTTCTTTTCTTTGAGATCATCAATAATTGAAATTATCAAGCGTCACTTTTCCTTATGTAAGTGTTCTTTCTTTATTCCTGCTTACCCACATGTGAGACTCAATTTTATCATCTTACGAGTGTCAATCATTTATTATCCTTTTGATGAGGCAGAAGTAGAGGAGAAATGCTTATTGATTGCTCTCGAGGCTAAATTCCTTCACATTGTATTGGTTTAACACATTACACCCTCTTTCTCAACAATTAAACATACCAATAATGTTCTTTGGTACTTTTAACTTCTTATTATTAGTGTGCATAAAATTTATGCCCTCATGGCTCTTTGGATGCTTGCGGATTTGGAATAATTAAAATTTGGAGTAGATTTTATAGGTATATCTCTTGTAAACCCTTACGAGACTATAACTCGTCCACCAGTGACATCTAGGGGTTTAAAGGATTGTTGCATATGCTAAGTGTTACCGTGACTCCTCCGAAAGTGAGTTAGGTTAGTTTAGGAAGTAGTTTTCTCTAGGATTAGCAAAAGATAAGTGTGGGGGAATTTGATAAGTGCTTAATCTACATGTTTTTAGTGTCAATTCCATACTTACTTTAGTTAGATTTCTTGCATATTACCTTGTATTCATTTTGTTCTCTAACTTATATCCCACATTAGGTGAATCATCCCAAGAAGAGTGCAAATGGCTAAAAAAAGTGCTAGAAAGTGAAGTACTTTAAGTTTCTAAGTGTCTTTAGAAAAAGAAATTGAGGAAAATCGACAAAAGGGGGTAACGAATGTCGAAAACACATGAACAACCCAAAGTCAATTATAAGAACCTCTAAAGTCATGAGTTCTTAAACACATATTTAAGATAAAGAAGATACGGAACCAACACAAAAAGAATAAGGTCATTCCGAGGTCAGGCGAAGAAGTTATAGACAAAACAATGAGATACAAAAGATAGGAAAATAACCATGACGACCCTAGTTACGACCATGACGATCTTGAGTTTTTCCGGGAAGAATATGGTGATTTTGGTCCCTAAAGTCGTCAAGGTCTTACAAAATAACCATGATGACTCTTGGAACATTTAAGACAACGAATTTAAGTCGTTTTTGGTGTTTAGAGTCGTTTGGTCCGTGGCAAAGGGACCATGACGACTATGGCAAACGTGAAAGGCAAGTTTTGACGCGTTTTTGACTTCTAAATCAAGGAAAATTGGTCCCAGTAGGATTCTAAACCTTATAAAGATCGGATACTTGAGGGACAAACATTGGAGGCTTTAAAAGAAGACATTTAAGGCTCAAACAACCTTTTACCTCTCATTTCGTATTTTCTACATATAAAACCTAGGGGTTACCCTTTTATGGCAGAAACCATTGCTCTTCTTATTATTATTCTTTTGTTTGTATTATGAGTAGCTAATATTTTTGTTGATAAATAATGAATTGAATATTCAAAGTTCGAAGCTTTATTAGTTATACAAGTTTATTTGGATTTTTAATTATTTTATCGTTTGTTCTCACTATATCAAAGGTTTATGATTGATTTCTAGATCGTTCAAGTGTACAATTGAATTATTTTATTGATAAGTTCAATGCTAGTAGAAGTTAGTGGATATGATATATTCTCTTAATTCTCTACATGAATAGAAATCGTGAGACCTTGCAGAGGGATTTTGTGGAGCAATTATGAGTGAAGACAATACCAGTAAGTGGACCTTAAGATAAGAGTTTAACTAATGAAATCAACCTAAATTCACAAAGCCTAAAACGTTCGAATGGGTTACGCCTTGAGTGAGCTACTACCTGGTGGTCAAGATGAATGAAATCCGGTAGTCGAGAGCTTCTGTATCCAGTGATAAAAAGGAGTTTGGAGGATAGCACTGAGCTATATGTTATTCTATCGTTGGTGATAAATAATTCCAACAAAAGATAGATAAGTATACTACTTGAGTTAACGTTGGTAACGGAGAATGAATTCATAATCATATCTTCTTTCTTATTATATTTTTAATTAACTAATCAACCAATCCCTCTTAGTATTTACTTTTCTTATAGTTTTGTTAATTTAAATAACTTCTCAATTACACGTCTCTTTGTGGGAATGATCATTACTACCATTATATTACTAGTTAATTAGTGGGAAATATCATAAGTAATTTGTTGCACTGACAATATATTACTAGTTAATTAGTGGGAAATATCATAAGTAATTTGTTGCACTGACAATATGCATCATAATCATCCGAAATTTGTAACCTTGACAAGATGCTTTCATTAGATTATTTTTATGGATTGTACATATAAAATGAACAAGTATATGTTGCAGATATTGAACTTTTTAGGGAAAGGTGGGGTCATTTCTAAATATAATAAAGTGAGATTTTAAGAGTTTTGGGAGAGATTGTGGATGTTGAAGTGGGATGGGTAGCTATGTATAGGTGGAATTCTTACATAAATAAGATGTGTAACATCTATTTTTTTCAAAAACTACCCATTGAGGTTTCTATCGGCCATGTTTTGGTAGTAAAGACTAGTTATACGTTAAAAACCCTAAGATTTTGGAATGTTTTGAAAACCTATCTGAAAGATGTCATATGCCAAATATTTTAGACCTAAGGTTAGGATTCCTAGCCATAGAATTAACCGATACCAAATTTTCAGGACTACGGTTAGGAATCCTACCCGTAGATTTGACAAATACCAAATATTACATGCCTACGATTAGGAAACCTGGCCATAGAACTGACAAATGCCAAATGTTCCAGGCATACGGTTAGGTTTCCTAGCCGTTAAAGAAACAACCTGTATTTTCCAAAGCGCGGAAGCACTTAGGTTTGGCCATTCTATTCCTAGTCGTAAGTGAAACAACCTGAAATTTCCAAAATTCAGAAGCACTTAAGGCTAGGTTTGGCTATCAATTCATATTCGTAAACGAAACAATATGAAATTTCCAAAATTCAGAAGCACTTACAGCTAGGTTTGGTTATTTTATTCCTACCCTAAATGAAACAATCTGAAATTTCTAAAATTCATACGGAATGACGGCTAGGCTTGGCCACTCCTTCCCAGCCATAGGTGCTTCTAAATTATTATTTTTACTTTTAAAACTTTTTATGCATTGTTATTAGCATCTAATTAGTTGTGGAAGTGATTTTTTTTGTGAAAATGGATTGCTTTTATCCTAGTTTACTGTTAATTTTGTATTGTCTCTCTTTTTGGTAAGAGTTTACATCGTAGATAAATTAAAACAATTAAACACATTCATTCATGCTTAATTAATATCCATAGTTGTAAAAAAAATGTATTTCAAAAATCCATAACCAAACACTACAACTAAGACATAACTTACATGGAAATTTAAAGTGCTTCCATAACCAAACAACACTACTACAAAGTCAAGAAAATTCAATCATCATCATCAGTACAACCACGACCACGACCTTGACCACAGATACGTCCACCTCGAGCTCTTTTACTTGGTTCCCGAGTACCACTTCAACCTCGGCAACGACCACTGGAATAAAAATATGTTCTTCTTCGGTAGATAACTCTGAAGTACTAGGAATAGGAGGTTGTATAGACGAAGAACCCATAGTCTTCTTAGAAATCTTTGATTCGTCAACATAGAGATCTTCAGAATCTTTATATGGTAACATCTTGATCCGGTTTTGTATAGTTCTTTGTTTTTCAACTGTCAATCAAAATGTTACTATTAATGACATAACTCATGCTTTTATACAACCAGTTAAATCGATCGACCTACAAATTTAGAAAACATAAACAACTTATATAAAAAGAGAAAAACTTATAGAAAAATAAAATAAATAGTATATGTACCACTTGTAAAAATCCCCCTTCCAATAAGTTGCATCCTTCATGGAAGATAATCTATTCACCTTCCCCACCTTCTACTTCTCCTTCCCCTTGTTGAAATATTTTATCGCTTCTGGATCCATATTTATCACATAAGGATGTACAAACTCATAAAACCAATCTAGGTAATCTTCCTCGGCTAGTGTTGTGACATGAAAAGAATCTAACCCAGTCATATCGATTTGGTAGAGGCTTTCAATGCGAGCGTTCCATTGGTCGATTGATGGTGCTAGGAGATAGTTTAATCTCACATTAGTCCCTACAAGGTTGGAGTGTGTTTTTTCCATTTTAAAAACTTTCTCCTTAACTACTTTATGGAAAATACTAATTTGGCGGGGAGTTCTACGAGGATTGTATATCACGAAACTTGTTGGATGAAAGAAATTCCATTGTAGGTCACCGCATCTGAAAGTACACGAGAATCGTCTCCACTCACATCGAGCTTGTGGTACGGGTCAAACATAAATTCTTTAACTGTCATAGTGTCCAACTTATCCCTTCACTCAACCTTTTTACTCTCTTTATCCTTCTGTTGATTTCCCATGAACGGGTATCTGAGTCATGTAGGATTATGGGGTTGTCAATGTAGATCTTCAGTAGGCCTCAAGACATGAAAATGGTTGTAAACCCATGACTGTGCAAAGAGAAAATTATACATAAAAAATACATACAAATCAATATAAAAATACAACAAATTTGGAAATGAACCACATAAATTACCTGGAGAAGACCGAATTTCCATGCAATTTATGTGGCATTCCACCTCGAAGCTCTTCCAAGGTTGTCAAGTAAGAAAAAAATTAGCAGTGCCCCATGAGTACTATGGTATCTGGTTCTACTCTTGATCAAGACTGAGAGTTTCCAACAAAGACAAATAACAAGCATTGACTCTGTTTCCCAGGGAAAATTATAGTGCCTAGAGTGTGCAACAAGTAAGTTATAGTTGTATGTCTAACTCTTGCTTCGTCCATCACCACCAATCCAACTTTTTTATTCTCCTTAGATTTCTCAATTTTTTCCCTCAAACAAACTAAATTAATATTTCTTGTTATACGAACCGTTTTCCTAACACCATCCTTGTTTCTTACCCTTAGAGATGTAGGTTTAGCTCCGACAGCTATCTCAAACTCTTTTTGGGCTATAATTGGGCCCCACCCAAGCAATTCTCTAGTCAGCACATAAAGCTCTTTGAAAGGAATAGTGTTGTCGAAACCCTAAAACACAACTTTTCCTTCAATTGGCAAGCTAGTTATTTGGAAAGCATCATCTAGAGTGATGGTCATCTCGCCAAATGGGAGATAAAATGTTGTTGTTTCATGCCAGAATCTTTCCTAAAGAAACATATGGTAACAACGTCAAATTATTTTTGTGTTGCGTAAATTGCACGAAATAACCTTGCAGTTTGTACCAAGGTTACCACCGCATCACTTTTGTACCCAACGGCCAAAAACTCGTCCTTCTGGTGTTTCAATTTCGGGTTCGCATTCGAATGATCCTACACAAATCATAAAAAAATTTAAACAATAAACAAAACATGATAAATAAATTAATAATGACATATATATTTTTAGATTTAAATTATTACCTCTGCTTGAAAGACTATTATATCCCATGAAGATTCGTAACCAAATAAGACTGACATATATCTTAGCTCACCTCAAGGTCTACCACTCTCCTTCTGGGCCAAAAACACCATACCTTCAATAATTTGTTTTTTATAGGTGAGGCGGCTTATTCTCTTTTCCTTTCAATTTCGGTTTCGAGGGAGCAACCTATGGACCAACATTTTTTACAGCCCAATCTGCTTCTTGAATTTCAACATTCTCTTGATTTTATTGTTCAAAAATCTCAACTGCACGTTCACTCTCTTTCTCCCTTGGTCCACCAATGACAACTGCATTGTTCCTTCGGCTTGCAGCCAATGGAATCTTGTTACAAAGGGTTAGAGTATGATCATGTCTTGGTGTTATTTCTTGGGTTTTCTTCTTCTTTTCCTTTGGTAGATTAATAAAACATGTTAAGAACTAAGCTCAATACATATAACAAACATCAAAAATTTACGAGCAAATTAAAACTTGGAATTTTTTGTGGAATTCCAGAACTACATACGGCTAGAAATCAAGATTACGACCTAGTCGTAATACATTGAAAATTTCTGGAATTCCAGACCCTACGGTTAGGAACCAAGCCTCATAACTAGCCGTAAAAACTTCATACGGCTAGGAATTACTCATATCGGCCAAGTCATAGACTTATAGTTTGGATTCACTACATATCCTACCGTTATGAAAATACTGTTTAGGGTTAGGTATTGTGTGACAAAAAAAAAAATTTAGACTCACTTACGGCTAAGAATTTGTCATTTTCTAGCCGTAAAAACATAATATTACTAGCCTGCGGCTGGGGAATGATGAATTCCTGATCGTAAATTGACTACTGAATGTTGGGAAAATATGAACTCTTAGTCGTAGGCAGTGTTTACGGCTATGAGTTCATCTTTTCCTAACCGTAGGTAGTTCCTGAAATTGAAATTGAATTCTAATTTGATCAAATCTAACATATTTAAGCAATCAAAAGCAACAAAAAATAATGGGTTTTTCGATTCTTACCTAATATAAGTCATTGTTGAAGGATTAACTAGTTGACAGGCGTTTCAACTTCTTGATTGTTCAAAAAAAAAACTTGTTGGGGTTTATCGTCATCATCACTTGGTGATGGATTAATTACATGTAATCCTAAATTCGGGTTTTAGTGTTACATATGTTAGTAGTTTTCGTCCGTCTCACAGTCTTTTGTAGAGAACTTAATCGACGGTGAATAATTTTGAGAATCAACGTTTTAAGAAAAAAAGGAGGGAGAGGAAAAATAAACACGGCTAAGGAGAAGGAAAATAATAGATTTTAACATGTCTCTTATAATATATACTATATATTGTCTGCTATCAACGCTTTTTCCACTGGTCATTGATCCCGAATCTAAAGACTTAAAGGTCTAGACAAATAAAGCTCTCACGTTTAACTGTGAGGAAACCCTCGCTTCCTCTTGGTCGAAATAAGTCTTTTTTATCTTTTGTGGAACGTGCGTTTTGGTGAGGACACTTGGCATAATTTGATTGATGCAAATATTTAGGGGTTAAAGAAACCCACTCTCCTATTGGCTCTTTTGTTTTAAAATTGTTACACTTCGTTTACACCCAATACTTAATTGTACCGGGTCAACGTCACCTACAATGGGTGGACAATACCGCAAATCGAAGATTTACGTTTAATCATCTTTAATAAACGGCTACCGTTAAATTTAAAAAGGGAAACCAAATTCAATTTGAAATTTGTTTTTTCTTTTAAAAAAAAAAAACCAAATTAAATTTGGAATTCGTTACAAACCGGGACTAGGAAACCAAAAAAAAAAGTTATATACAATCAAAACAGAATTTTAATTGGTGCAAATATTTAGGGGTTAAAGAAACTCACTCTCCTATTGGCTATTTTGTTTTAAAATTAGTACACTTCTTTTACACCCAATACTTAATTGTATCAGGTCAACGTCACCTACAGTGGGTGGACACACCTCAAAACAAAATACACAGCTGCCACTTTAAACGGTTACCAAAAATACTTAATTGGCAAATAATCGGCTGCATAGTATCATCCATGTTTCTATAAACCTTCTCAGTCAACTGCTATATATAAAATCAAATACTTAAATAATGCAATTCAAAACTAATAACCAAATTAAAAAATAGTGTAATGGTCCCCCTATATTTGAAACAGAGGTCATGCAAAAAGAGAGTCGCAGAATATATCGGATGCCATGATTCATCATTCTCAACGTGTCCATGATTCTGGTGATAAGTTCTATGACTAATTCTCATGTAATATTAACATTTATGGTAAAATTAAATCACCAAACCGTCATTAACGGTTGATGAATTTCTCAACTAGCCGTCATGATGAAACGAGGTAAAGCCCTGTCACACCAAATCCAAAACAGAACGGGGAGAAACCCTATCACAACAAATCAAAAATTCTAATTGAACTTGATCGAAAGATAAATTTTATGAGAAATTAAATATGCCCTGTGCATAGCACGGACACAAACCTAGTGAAATTAAAAGTTAGAAATTAAGGTAATGCCGTGCATAGCACCAACGGATCTTCTAATAATTGTAAACAATTGCACATAGTTCTTCAAAGGGTTAGAAGTTAAAAGGAGAGAAGTGATCATTCGACATAGATTAACAAAACGAAAAAAGCAGTAGCTGCAGTATCAGCGCAAGGGAGGTAATATTTATCTTACTACCTGACCATTTTAGGCAAATGGTGTCTATAATATGTACGTTTTTCAGGAAACCCCTCCTTTAGTAATTACCATATGTACAGACCCAACCTGAATTTTCGGTGCAACACACAAAACTCTAGTTGAAAGGTGGCGTATCAGTCGATCTTGCCTGCATATTTGGATCCTGTTCCTGAGACCTGTAAATAATTAAATCAGAATACTATAATGAGTTTGGTATAACCAACAAAAAAAATAAAAAATAAATAAAAGATCCAGCAAGTAAGAATACTCTTGTTGTTTAAAATCAACCTCGGAATCAAAATGGTTTACATATTCAAATTGCCGGTAATGTGCACAATATGTTCATTTATGTGTAGGCCTTATCTATCAGCAGATCACTCTCATGAGCTAAATCTGCTGCAGAGAATGGGCAAATTTCATGTACAGAATTGAGAAATTCAGTAATCCAAGCAATCCTTGAAGCTGGAGGGAAAGTTGATTATGCTGAGGTAAGATCTTGGTATAATCTTTTCAACTATCTTGTTATCACATTTTCTTGTATATAGAAGTTTCTTATTAAGTAAATTTGTTGATGTTTGAGATTAAACCCAATAAGACACTTAAGATATTGAGTCCTACCTGTGGAACTTTGACCTTCACATTTGCATTATTTATGTGGCTCTGGAAGCCCGCCAACGGCAAATGATTTGTGTTTCATTTTGAAGGCTGATATAGGGGCTCCCATATCAATAGAGGGGCTCCTCTAATAAGACGAAATAAGGATATTATGAAGTAAAACTTAAAAACCCCTTATCCATAATATTTTCACAATACCCAAATCACCCTTCATTAATATGTTAATTACCTTAATTAGTGGAAAATTAATTAAGCTAATCATGGTTAATTAAACTTAATCTTTGACTAACACAAATTGAAATCAATTTTTTTTTTTTTTTGATTTGTGATTTGGGGATGAAAAACTAGATAAATTGTGAGAAAAAAATTTCGTTTTTTTTTAAACGCTAGTTTTTGATTCAATCAACCATAGTAACCATTTAGGTCTTTCTAGATTAAAATCTTGATCATTTTATGGCTCAAATTAGATGAAATCACGAATTAAAAGTTTGATTTTGTGTGATTCAGAGACAGTTACGGTTGGGTTTCATTACGAACCCAACCGTAACACCAAGAACACCGAAGAACACCTTCAGTTGCGGTTGGGTTTTGACTCCAAACCCAACCGTAACCTCAAGAACACTATGAACACCCTTTGAACACATAGTTACGGTTGAGTTTGACTTAAAACCCAACCGTAACTCATCCTTTTTAGCATTGATTTTAAGGTCAAATTTGAGTTTTAAAATCCAAAATTTGAA
The DNA here is from genome assembly GCA_023531435.1 of Papaver californicum. Lineage (NCBI taxonomy): Eukaryota > Viridiplantae > Streptophyta > Magnoliopsida > Ranunculales > Papaveraceae > Papaver > Papaver californicum. Next base: position 1,265,147 of record JAJJMC010029998.1, read on the forward strand.
GTTATTCAACCATTTTAACTAGATTGTAGGTAAATTGGGTCATTCAAACACACAAAAACCGAAAAATCAACAAATTAGAGATTCCAAATTTTGAGTTATCAGTAGAATTTACGGTTGGGGTTTGGTTAAAAACCCAACCGTAACTAATTATGTTAGTTGCATGTTTCATGATATAGTTACGGTTGGGTTTTGCATTGAAACCCAACCGTAACTAATCTTTAAACCCCAATTGTAAAATTAGATAAATATATTTTGAGATTTTTTTCATTTCTTTCTTGTAGAGAATTTAAAGACGGAGCTAACCCAAAAAAAATGAGGTCAATCGGACATCGTATGAAGGAGTTATGATCAAAACGGTGACATTTTTATTTGTATCCAGGAAGAATTACGGTTGGGTTGGGCCAATAAACCCAACCGTAACTCTGGGCTCTTGAGGCCCAAAATGCTCAGAGTTACGGTTGGGTTTATTGGCCCAACCCAACCGTAATTCTTCCTGGATACAAATAAAAATGTCACCGTTTTGATCATAACTCCTTCATACGATGTCCGATTGACCTCATTTTTTTTGGGTTAGCTCCGTATTTCAATTCTCTACAACATAGAAATGAAAAAAATCTCAAAATATATTTATCTAATTTTACAATTGGGGTTTGAAGATTAGTTACGGTTTGGTTTGGTTGAAAACCTAACCGTAAATTTTAATTGAATCTTCATCTCCTACATTTGAAGTTACGGTTGGGTTTGTTTAATAACCCAACCGTAATATGAAGAACAAATTAGTTACGGTTGGGTTGGGTTGGGTTTTCAACCAAACCCAACCGTAAATCTGGGCAAAAATGGTGTTCTTGGTGTTACGGTTGGGTTCGACATGAAACCCAACCGTAAGTTTCTCTGAACAACAAAAAATCAATCTTTCAAATCGTGATTTCATCAAATTAGTTAGTGTAATTTAGTTTTATCCGGATTGTCATCACTACTACTTTCTACACATTTATTACTATTCTTCATCACGAAATTGGGAGTTTAATCGGCGATAAAATTTTGATTCGATTGAGAAATTTGATTAAAATGGAGAAGGAGAAGATATGGAGGAGATGGAAATTTTTTAATTAAAGGACAAATTTGTCTTTTTTTTATTAGGTAAAGGGTAAAATGAACATTTAACTTTACCCCTAGGACATCCCTTATCGTAAAATTGGGTCATCTCGGCTCAACTGGAAGCCCCTCTATTAATATGGGAGCCCCTATATCAGCCTTCTTCATTTTATTGTCTCCTTGAATCTTTTGTAGTTTGAACTCCAGTAATCCCAATGGATTGCTTTGTTGGTGGGACATATTATTGCCTTCACAGAAAATTAGAAATATTGTTGAATATATATTTTTTTGTTCCTCGAAATTTCAGAGTGAGTAGTAAGGTACACGTCAAATCCGAATAAAATGAAAGGTCTCAACTGGACATGCAATGTAAATATTTGCATTTAAACTTCTTGAAAAAAGGTTAAAAAAGTTACGAGTCAATTTCAGATGGCTAGACTCATCACCTTAATCTAAATAAGAATGTGTTTTCTTCATGCCCAGAAATACCACTTCGATGTATAGAAGAGTGCTGTTTTCTCCTCTCCTCCTCCTCCTCGTCTTCTTTTTATTATTATTCATCTCATTTAAGTCGGGAGATCTAGTTATTGATCATATACTGAACATGGCATTTATATGCAGATTGTGGACCAGGAGTGTTTGGAAGCAATGGAAAAAATAAATTGTCTAGTCGTGTTTTGCGTTGCTGCCTGGTTTGTGAAGGTTAGACTTATAGACAACATTGAAATCAATCACTGGTCAACCGTAGCCTGTCTGATAACTGGATTCTGATTTTACAAAGATGGAACTTTTAAGTAAGTTCATGTTAGTTTTTTGCGTATACCAAACTAGCATCTCGGAATTGTAATAATGATCCCTCAACTGTTATAAAGAAACACTGATTAAGCAAGTAGATCTCTTTTCTTATTCGACACTAACAAAATACTGAACACCCAGATGTAGTGGGTGTGGTCCGCGGCTACTATTAGTTGATTTGAACTGTTGTCTCATCTAACCTTTTATCTGCGATTCATCTTCCATAAAGTTGGTCAATAATTAGAAGACACGGAAAGAGTTACTGTTAGTATCTTTATGGATTGATGTGCTATGATCATACAGAATCGAGAAATCATGAGACGAAATAATTATTGTAACTGTTATCATTCTGTTTCTTTGCTTCTCATTGTTAGTTATTGTTTAATTGGATCTTATATCCTCCTACTGCTAAGGAGTTTCTGGAATGATCAGAAATTTGAATACAACTACTACAAGATCTTTAAATGATAATAAACCGTGCGGTGGCATCTGCTAGAGAAGCACTTGAGCAGGAGAAGTCTATGTTGGAAGAGGATGTTAAATGCTTTGTTATTGTCTTGTTGAAATTACGAGCAGAATTGAAATTGTAGACTCAAGGATTAGAAGAACAAGACAAAGAATTTAGAATTGGATGCCAAGTGTTAGATACCAGAAAAATTCACTACTTGGGTTGAACCGTTGAAGGATTACCACCTATTCCCATGAGCCCAAGTCCATAAAGGGTCTGGAGACTTGGCTCAGCCCAAAGAAGGAGCTTGGTCCGGCCCAACCTTAATAGCCAAGGGTAAAAGAGAAAAAGAAGAAGTAAAAAAAAAGTAAAAGCTCGTTGACTAGGGGGTCAAGGGTAGATTAGGAAAAAAATAAATGATAATTTGGTAATAAAAGGAAGAAGATGACATATGTCAGTATGAGGTAAGAGAGAGGACTACATAAGGAAAGAAAATAGTATTTGATAAAGACCTTCTTTTGGTTTTTCTCTATCAGGGAAAAGAGGGACTCCGACCTTCTGTTTCATAATTTATTTGTCTCTTTATCCCCACTAATTAGAGTTTTGACGTATTTCTTAATTGAAACTAACCAAAATAACTAGTATTTTGGTTGTTACACAAAATAAAGAAACCGTATATATTAGAAAAAATAAAAGAAAACATATATATATAGTAAAAAAATAATAATTTTTTTTATCTTTATCCCTCATGAGGTTTTGCTTTGTTTGCTCTGGATTAAGATCGTTTTTGTTTAGGGAAAGACTAAAAAAAAATAAGTTCCTTGCCTCTATGGAAACCTTGGTAAGCACTTCATTTGTCTTGTTATTTTATCTTTTATTTACTATGTTATATGCATTGATGATGATTGTATAAACCTTGGTAAGCACTTCATTTGTCTTGTTATTTTATCTTTCATTTACTATGTTATATGTATTGATGATGATTGTATACTTGCGTACTTATAAGAGTGTTTATTTTTTTTGTTAGAGCACATGCTCACTGAACAACTGTGAAAAAGATGGAGATCAAGTTCGAAGATGATGCATATCTTGTGATGACGAGTATGGTGAAAAATCAACTACTATTATAAATACTAGTGAAAATATAAATTCGATTCACTCTAGAATACAAAAACATCTAATTCCAGTTGTAGGGATGGAGTTTGATACTGAAGATGATGCATACAAGTTTTACAATTCATGTGCATATTTTTTTTGGTTTTAACATTAGAAGAAGTAAATCGTATTCATTCGACATTGGAAAGTGGAAAGACAAAGTTTTTGTAAAAAAACATCTTCCTGAGACAAGGTTTAACTGCCTAGCAAAGATGAAAAATTGTTTTACTCCCAACAATATGTATCGTATTGCATAATTTTTTCCTTACCATACACATGTTACTACTAGTCCTTCTAAATCTCATTTTTTTCAGGTCTCATATGGGTACTGCTTATATTATTCAAGCATATATCTTTAATGATTCAGGGATTGTTCCTAAAGAAACTCTTGAACTTATGAGTAGACAAGCTGGTGGACACTATAATATTGGATAAAACCTGAAGATTATAAGAACTATTTGCGTTCCAAGCGAACAAGAAACATGAAATTAGGGGATACATGTGGTGTATTGGAGTTTCTATAAACAATGCAATTGAGTGATCCTAATTTTTTTCAATGCAATATAAGTGGATAAGAATGATCTGATGACTAATATTTTTTGAGTTGATACAAGGATGATGGTAGACTATGATTATTTTGGTGATGTGGTATGTTTTCTATCCTAATGAATTTCTTTTTTACATATAATTATTCTTATATGATATAATATATATATTTTTTTGTATATGTTTTTTTTGTGAGTTTGAACACTTTTGTATACATATTTTTTTTTTGAGTAAATCATATTAAAAAAACGCAAACTTGAAATACTATATATGTTTAATGAGTTTGGACGACAGAATTATCTTTTCTACAATCGTTATCTTTTATATACATTCTTGATTATGATCTTCGAGAACAAAACTCAAGGAAAGGTGTGGTCATATAAGACTCATCACAAATTGCCTTCTTCTTATCTTTTTTTTTTCTTTTGTAGATCTTTTTATGTTCTTCCTGAATATGTTCACTTGTGTAGGGATTTTTTGTTTCAGCATCTCTGTTGTAAAAGTACGCGGTGGGAAAGTCGAAACAGTTACTGTAAAATATGCCTTTAGGTTCGCTAAGACTTCTTCCCATAAACGCCAGGTGATCTGCTAAATATGCCGCCTCTTGATGTTGATGTTGAATCATCCACCATGTGCCAAAATCATCACTCAATAGTTTCCTAATTTTCTCAACCATGAACGTAATTCCAGGATCCTGGGGGGGGGGCCCCCCCCAGTTACCAGTGTTTACCATATTTACCACATAATCGTTATCGCGGGTTAAATGAACCCGTTCAACCAATCCTGCCCTTACGATCTCTCCTGCCTTTAAGATCTACCACCGTCTGAGCGGACTTGAATAAGCCTGTTAGTACCTAAAAATTGATTCTAGTCAAAATAATGTACTGTATAAGTACTTTATTTAGATTCAGAGATCAAAATCGTACAGAGCCAGCCTAAACCACGATAGTAGCCGTTTCGCCCTGTTTCGGTCACAATGAGAGAAAATGGGTTGATCTTAGGGGAGGGAAGCAAAGAAATTTGAAGGAATTCTGTATGTTGAATGATGTGTAAAGTTGTAGAACTATTGAGAGATATCACAGAGCTTATGAGAATTGTAAGCTTGTTGTGATTTTGAAATGAGCTAAGGAGCCTATTTATAATAGTTTGGGAAGACATATATCTTTCCTTATAAAGTAGTTGAAATAGTGAAGAGATGGAGTAGTGGAAGTTGTGGGAATAATGGTATAACCGCCCATTATCCTTGGAAGTTTCTGGAAAACCACGATTCCATTATCTCGTTAACTGCTCCAGCTTTACCACTACTTTGTAACTTCCAGATCATGGGGTGTTACCACGCCACATGTTGTTGTAACTGCCAGACCCAAACCCCATGAATAATCCCCTCATGTAATATGCTTTGATTTCTTGTAAGAATTAGTGGAGTCATGGACTCAGGATAATGCTAGCATAAGCAAGAGAATTGTTGTTAGGCTAGCAGCGTCGTTGGCGCTGGAGCTAGCGCTGTCAGGCTAGACCCGTGCTATTTGTGCTGGAGCTAGTGCTGCTAGGCCAGTACTGCCAGGCCAGCGTTGTTGGCGCTGGAGCTGTCAGGCCTTGCAGCGTTGTTGGTGCAGGAGCTAGCGCTAGTGCTGTCAGGCCTCACACCGTTGTTGGCACTGGAGCTAGCGCTAGCGTTTCCAGGCCTCGCAACGCTGTTGGTGCTGGTGTTAGCGCTAGGACAACTATGATTTGTTTGGCACGCACTTTGTTAGCTTCGTCGGCTCTTTTTGGCCTTTTGGCACATGTACGTGCTACTCGTTGGTGTTAGGAGGGTGACTGGGGTTTTCCAAGGCTAGCACTTGCTGGTGCCATGATTATTTCCTATGCACCACTATCTTTGATATTCATCAATGTCGTGACCATGTTTATGGATTATTTAGAGTTTTTCAGTCGTATGAGATTTATTGTTAGCATTTTATGCTTAATTTTTATGCAGTGCATACAAAATATTTTTAAGAGATTCAGTTGTGGAAGTTTGCAACTTGAAATTATGATTGACGCGACTCTGTAATTAGATGGTATGCATCTAATTAGCGTTTTCGTTCAAATATGGCTTAGTCTCTATTCTGAATGTTCACAATTTCGTATAATCAACGTATTCTGTCTTATACAAATAGTTCGCATAGATGCATATAAAATAACGAGGATTCAACTTTGAAATTTTTGTGATGCATATATATTCAAAAAAGGAGCTACAAGGATAATTTTGCTAGGAGATGAATATCCCTTCTCGATTTTCTTGCAGAATGTAGAATAAGAATAGTATTCATAATTCTGATGCTTGTCAGGAATTAATGTATATTTGTTTCATTTTTTTTTGCAGCTTAGGCAAAAAAGCAATACTATAAAGGGGAGTATTACAGTTTTCCCCCTTGTCAAAAACTCATCATCAACAAATCCGATATATTCCCCGTATACGGTATGGGATTTAATGGATACAAGTAGTGGGTGTTGGCCATGACCTAAAAAAACGGGTACTCCGTTATGGTTCATTCACACTAATCCATAACCAAAGATACCATTTTTATTGAGGCATCAGACTCTCACTTAACCCTGCCTTCATTAGGTTCTTTTCCAAATAACTGGTTTCTTAATTTTCCCCTCCTCGGTTTCAACAGACTCAAAATCCATCAAACCCTCATGTAGCTTGCCATCATCCATTTTGTATTTCTATGGTAGATTGACAGTGTTCTCCAAATATGTAAATGTTGAATCACTCTTCAGGACAACAACAACGGGATCTAGCCACCCATTGGCCCATGCTTCACCCATTGTTAACACCAGACAACCCTTGGATTTTTTCGTAGGAGGCTCATTATGCTTCATCATCTCTCTTTTGATATCAAACAAAAATCTCTCTTCTTATTGAAGTCTATGGGCCTAACTAACCTCGAAAACCGGCTTGCAAGGTTAGGGTTGCCCAAGGCTTATAAACCGCAGGATCTTAAGTTGTCCATACAATGTGGGACTAATCTCAACAGGAATGTTTATATGTAAAAAAGAAAATTCATCATATCATAAAAGATTGTGTCTTTAACACATGATAAACACATTTATATTTGTAACTTATAATTAATGTACATAATAAACTGATGCAGCGTATAATAAAGAAAAGAAAGAAAAGAGAGGTTTTGTTCAGACTTCAAATATTCCTAGGAATATCGACTATGAACAACGATAATTATTTAGACTTCGGTTTCCCGACTGTAAACAATAATCGATTAAACTTGAACAAGTTTAAGAAAATATTTCTTATTAATCAAATTCAACTGTATAAAATAATACATGGATGACTCTTTTATAGACTTGGGAAAAACCCTAACTTGCTAGTCAAGAAAGGATGAAAAAACCCATAAACCGACTCAAACTCTAATTTTCGTTTTTGGAGCTCTTTGTATAGATAACTCCTACTAAACAAACCCTAAACTTATCAAAAACCTATAAACTTGTTTCCCAAGGTATCTACTACCTTTAGGCAACTTTCCTAACTTATTAAAACTCTTAAAATAAACTTCTAGACTCTTCTAAAATTACCCTAAATAATAAATCCGAAAATTAATTATTTTTTTACTAAAAATAACATTAATAAAATATAAATAATAATAATAAAATAATAAATTTATTTTCCATAAATCTCCCTCCATCGTAAACATATTAAGATAATACAAACACGTTAATATGAACAAGTTTTTCATGATTTTTTGAACTTTTGTTTTGGTAATACCTATATATTAATATAATATATTACTAATAAATATTTATATGTAAAAAGGAAATATTATATCATAAAGAAAAAAATATTATATGCACAAAAGAAAAAAAAATCATACCGTAAATCTTGTAGATAGAGAGTATGGGATAAGATGAAGTTGGGAAAAAGTTGACAGTCACAAAGACAAAGAGGGAAGAATATCATACACCAATTTAAAGTAAATTAAAATACCCTTCATATGGTTCATATAAATTGGAAAGCGGAAACTACTATAAAAAAGTTGATTGAAAATAAAATTAAGGAAATTTTGTTACTTCCTATCTCTGTCACTGACACTAGCACTTTAGTTCCTGCTGTTATTTCTACTAATTTTATGTTAAATGATATTCTTCTAGTTCCTTATATCAAACACAACTTACTATCCGTTGCTAAGTTTACTTGTGATAATTGCTGCTCTTTTAAATTTGATCCTTGTGGTTATGAAATAAAGTCTCTTCTCAATAAGCAAGTGCTTGCAAAAGTCTACATGTACCAGAATCTCGATCCAACTCAGTCTTCACAACTGGTTAAGGTGGCTTTTCAAACTGCTTGTGTTTTTATTCTTTCTTCACCAAACTTATGGCATCAAATATTGGGTCATACTACTCATAAGATTCTGCATCATCTGGCTTTTATATCATCTACCAAGTTATCTTCCAAGACTATTAATAAATTTGCTCTTCTTGTCAGTTAGATAAGAGCAATAGCTTACCATTTTATACTTCTAATTATGTGTCTTGTAAGCCTTTGGATTTGGTAAATTGTGATATTTGGGGACCTAGTCCTCTTCTATCTAAGCTAGGATTTAGATATTTCATTTTTTTCTTTGATGACTACAATGAGTTCAATTGGATTTTACCAATGAAACTTAGAACTGATAGTCTTAGTTGTTTTACTTTGTTCAAAACTTCAACGTAAAATCTATTGGATTCCAAAATGAGTTTCAATGCGACGGCATGTGAATTAGTTAAAGGTCCATTCATAGAATTTTTTAGATACTTGTGGTATCTCTGTTAGAATTAGGGGTGCACATACCCGCCCCAACCCGCCAACCCGACCCGCACCCGCCCATTTTGACCCGACCCGTACTTGACCCGCTGATAAACTGGTCGGGTGCGGGTGACACCTTCTCTCACCCGACCCACCCGCCCAACCCGCCAGAAAATCACACGTGAGTTTGGCATGCGTGACGTGAGGGATTTTCACTTCATCTGTTTTTTTTCCATCTCTCCCTCTCACAAGTCCCACCATATTCTATAATCTGTTTTATAAACAAAGGAAACCCTAGCCTAGTCGTTTCTCCCCTTAAAGAATCCTTCAACAAATATATCTTAAGCTTTCCATCATTTTCTTAGATCTAGTGGTATGATTAAGTGGTTCGATTTCAAGCTTCGTATATTTCTGAACAAACCAATTAATTGGTTCGATTCTAATACTAGTGATGGTGAAGTAGAAGTCAATACCTTCAAACAAAGAATCGATTTCAATAGTAGTTTGTGTTGTCAATGATAAAATCATTTTCGCGATTAATTGGGTAATTATCTGTGACTCAATCTTCTTCATCATCTTTAATCTCATAAATTTAATTTTTAACATTAGGGTTAAGGTAAAATTTCAAGCTTGATTTTAATGATGGTGGATTGCCGGTACAACTACAAACACCCTTGATACAAAATTCCTAACTTCTCCTTAACTTTCTGTGTTACATTAATAAAACAACCGATCTTCTTTTTATTTTCTACATGCCTCTCCCCGTATTCGGTTCAACAAAGAAGGGACATTGTTGGTTGTTTCTGTTAATGATAATGGTATGAAAGTATTAGCAAACTCTGATGGACGCCGCCTACTACATTCCGTTGAAGGTCCAAGAACATCTGAAGTTGCTGCAAAGGTAACCTGATCATCCTAATTTCTTAGTAGACCATAAATTGAATATGTTATGTGAAAAACGAATTTTTTTTTACAGGGACTAATGATTAATGTATTACGAGTTGTGGGTGCATTTGCTGGACCAAGTGCTGGACTTTAGTGAAGAGGTTTATACTTATACATGAATGGATTGTGTTGTGCAGTTTCATTTAGCTATTTGAATTCTCACAATGAAGAGGTTATGATGAACATAAGTCGTACTGGGAATAAGAAACAAGAAGCAACATTCAAGTCTAATGGCAACATTATAAAAAAACAAATGAGGTATATAATAGTAAGCATTTGGTTTTGTTTTTTGTACTATATGGTTTCGAATACAGTGGATTACTTTGATGACTGTGATTAAACAATTTTTACTTGGTTTTGGCAGGAGTTCTGCTTTTAAAATGGTTCAAACTCTGGTTCAGTTTATGCAAACTCTAAGAGGTAATAAAATTCATTATGATCTTCGTACAAAAGTTTTATTCGGTGTTCTTGTAAGCTACATGTCTGTAATGTTATTTTGTTATGTGTTTCAGCGTAGTATTTTGATTTTTGTGGATTTGTTTTTTATGGTAGGGATGATGGGGTCTCTTCAAGAAGATCAGCTTCAACAATTAAAAGACATATTTGCAAGATTTGATATGGATTCAGATGGAAGTTTAACCCAACTAGAACTTGCAGCATTATTAAGATCATTAGGTTTAAAACCAAGTGGTGATCAGATTCAAGCCATGTTATCGAATATAGATGCAAATGGGAATAGATCTGTTGAATTTGATGAATTAGTTTCAGCTATTATGCCCGACATGAATGAAGAAATCTTGATAAATCAAGAACAATTAATGGAAGTTTTTAGATCTTTTGCATTGAATCTGGGCGGGTGACCCGCACCCACCTGCACCCGACCCGTCCTACGGCGGGTTGGGTGCGGGTGAATACTTCACTCACCCGCCAACTAGCGGGTCGGGTGCAGGTGGGGCCAAAACCCGACCCACCCGACCCGTTGTGCAGCCCTAGTTAGAATCTCTTGTGCAACTTTTTATCCACAAAATAGTGTTGCAGAAAGAAAAATAAGGCAAATTACTGAAATGGAAACACACTAACATTGAATGCCTCTCTCCCTAAGAAGTTTTGGGCTGATTTTTTTTTACTGCCACTTTTTTAATCAACATATTTCCCACTAAATTGCTTCAATTTCAAGTGTCCTTTTGAGATATTTTTTTCTAAGAATCCATATTATACCTTTTTGAAATTCTTTGGGTGTCTATGCTTTTCTAACCTTACTTATGCTAGACATGACAAACTCAATCCTAAGTCAAGGCCTTGTATTTTTCTTGGTTATGCTTCTAATTACAAGGGATATAGGTGTTATGGTCCTTCAACTACAAAGGTGTACATCACTGTTAATGTGGTTTTCAATGAACATGTATTTCCTAATGCTTTTTCCTCAATAGTTGTTACAACCTCTTCTTCAAATTCTCTGACACTTCCTTCTACACTTACTTCAAATTTTGAATTTACATCTCAACCATCTCATATATCTACTTATGGAGAGTCAACTGCTACAGGGGAGGTAATTCCTATCTCTTCTATTTTGTCCAGTCTTAATATATTTGATCATGTCGTGCACACAAGATCAAATATGGTGTTGTTAGACCAAAATCATTTGGCTATGACTATGTTGTCTTTTATAATAAGACTGTCAGGAATGTTGTAACTAAACATCCAATTCCAATAGCCTTTAGTGTTTGTATCTGATTCTATTGTAAAACCTAAAACTTTTAAACAAGCTGCTAAGAGTCCAATTTGGGTATAAGCTACGATATTTTTATAGTTGTCTCAAATATTTCTTTACTAGACTCGTTGGTTTATGCACTAACTTTTGAGTTTACAATGAAAGATTTGGGCACATTTAGTTACTTTTTGGGCATCGAAACAGTTTTGAGTTCAGGTTCTGACATGCTTACTCTCACTCAAAACAAGTACTATTTGGGATTGCTCAAGAATCATAACATGACTAACTGTAAGCCTTGTAAGACCCCGGTGACTTAAGGCAAAAAAGTTTTTATTCTTGATGGCACTATCTTATCTAATGCTTCTATAAGAGTTTGGTAGTTGGATTACAAATTTGACACTTACTAGGCCTGACATTAGTTTTACTATAAACTATGTCTCGCAATTCATGCATTTTCCTACTGATGGGCATCTGTAATTGGCCAAACGTATACTCGAATACTTGAAGCAATCTATTGGTTCTAGAATTGTAATTTGTAATGGTCCTTGTAATACCATTAGAGCCTTTTCTGACAGTGAATAGGATGGGTATCCTTATTCTCGAAATTCTACTGCAGGTTATTGGCCTTCAAAGAAGAAGCCAACCATCTCACATTCTTCTACTTAAGCTGAATACAAAGCTCTGGCAGTTGCTTCTTTTGAAATCTTATGGGTCTCTTATCTTTTGACAGAATTACAGGTTCATTTAATTACTCCTTGTACTACCTTTTATGATGATCTGGGGGCAAAATGTTTAGCTGTAAATCCATTATATCATGCTCGTACAATACATGTGGAGGTGGATTATCATACTATCAGGGGACTTGTAGCTAATAAATTATTTGGGGTTGAGTTTGTTCCCACTTTGGAGCAAGTGGATGATTTGTTTACTAAAGGATTTTCTAAGGAGTTGTTTTATAAATTACAGGGCAAACTTATACACGCGTTATCATCGTGCTTAGTTCGAGGGGAGGTGTTAGACCATCAATTGGCTCGTTTTTATTTTGGTTAGTCTACCAGCTGTATGGTTTAGGGGCTAACAAGTTCTATTATAACATAAACGTTCATTTATGTTATTTGTGGGTGTGTCCGTTAGACATTGTCTTTCTTATATTACTGCTATAAATAACAGTGGTCATATATCTGTAATCTTATTTGTTTTCAATACAACTCATTAAAAACCATTTTTCTTTACAATTTATCGTTCATATATCTGTAATCTTATTGTTCAATGGAATCTGAATATGATAAACATAATAGTTAAGAACAATTTCCACTTAAAGGAGTGGTTTCTTACCTGCTTCTATGGTTTTCTTAGAAGGGAATAAAAACTTCAAACTCTAAGTCTTTTAGAAGACATTTCTCAAAGAGTTATCCAATTTTTATGCCTTGGTTGGTTATAGGAAATTTAAATCTCATCTAGTGAAGAAAAAGCAGGTGGTCTTCCTTTTAATATGAAAGAAGTATAACCACTTATCAGCTTAATAAAAAGAACATGCCTAGAAGATTTAGGCTTCAAAGGCAATGTTTTTACTTTGAGTAATAAAAGGGAAGGACATGCTAACATTAAGCAAAGTCTTGATAGGGCTTTAGGTAATGTTGAATGGATTTTAGAATTCAATGTGGCATAAATCTAGCATCTCTGCATTGTCAAAAACAGTATCTTTTTAAATTCTATGATACTTGGTTAAAAGAACCTTCTTGTATAGAGGTTATCCAAGAATCATGGAATTGTTATAGTGATCTTTCTTTCATCAATTTAGTTAATAATCTTTCAATTCTTGGTGATAAGCTCAATTCCTAAAGAATAAACATTTTTGGGAAACCAAATAAAAAAATTAGGAACATTATAAAGAACATTGATAGATTAACAATTGAACCAAGTAATGAAAAAAACACAAACATAATACAAGCAAAATTGTCAGAGCTGGAATCTTTATATGATACTCAAGAAGAGATTTCCAAGCAACAATCTAGAGATAATACGATAAACTTGGGGGAAAGAAACATTAAGTTCTTTCACTTAAAAACTTTAAAAAGAAAGAAAAAAAGAATCATATAGATTGTATTCAAGATGCAGATAATAAGGTGTTTTCTTCAAGACATGAAATAGAGGAAGTTTTAACCACCTATTTTCCAGACCTTTTCACTAAACAAAACCAAACTATTAATTCTGACATTTTTTTTTAATATTTTTCCTTGCATTACAATTGAGGAAAACTTGGCCTTAACAAGAATCCCATCAAGTGAGGAAATATGGGAGGTTGTTAAGCCTCTAACCTAATAAAGCACCAGGACCTGATGGGTTTTCTTGTGAGCTTCTTTAAACACAATTGGGAAGTAGTTTGACATCAATTAGTTGCAATAGTTTAAGATTTTTTCACAAACAAAATTCTGCACAAAGATCTAAATAATTTTTTTTTTATTCAAAAAAAAAATTATCTGAAGTCTCCTACTGAATTTAGGCCTATAGGACTCTATAATACTCTTACAAAGTTATAATTAAACTGCTAGCAAATATATTGAAAAAATTATTAGAAAAAATTATTTCTCCCCTTCAGTCTGCCTTTCTCTCTTCTAGGAAAAAATCTTATAACATCATTGTTGCTCATGAGATTATATATTCAATGAAAAAAAAAGGGAATATAGGCATAGAGATAGATATGTCCAAGGCTTTTGATAGGGTTAACTGGAAATTTCTGATCAATAACTTCAAGGCTTTTGGGTTTAGTAATGACTGGTGCATGATGATAAACCAATGTATTTCAACTTCAACAATAGAAGTGCTTCTGAAGAGCTTTCCTTGTAAAGAGTTCAAACCCACTAGGCGTATAATATATGGGGGATCCTCTGTCCCTTTATATTTTTATTCTATGTATGGAATTTTTTTCAAGACTTCTTAAAAACCTTGAGCTATAAAAAATGGTACAAGGAATTATATTAACAAAAATTGTAACACCAATTTCACACCTTTTCTTGCAAATGATATTCTTCTATTCACTATAGCTGATTTGGGAAGTTGTAAAATATGTCGGAAGCAATCAAAAAGTTCAGTAAAGCTTCAGGTTAAATTATTTTTAAAAATCAGGGATGTTCTTTAACAAAAAGGTTCATAGCAAACACAAAGGAATAATCTCAAGAATTTTGAAAATAAAAAAAAATTAACAACAAAGATACCCACTTAGGTGTTCCTCTCTTCATTGACAGATCAAAACTAAAATCTTTTGGTTCTATTATTGATAAGATGGAAAAAAGAGTTAAAAGTTGGGATGGGAAAATCCTATCTCAACCCAACAAACTAGTCACTAATAAATTTGTTTTATCTGGTATGCCCATTTTCAGCATGAATTGTTTTGTCTTACCAAAAAAGACCATAACTAAAATAAATTCAATCCAAAGAGATTTTTGGTGGGGAAAATTTTCAAACTCTAAAGGAATTTATATAAAGTCTTTTGACTTCATTTGCAAACCAATTGAGTCTAGAGGTTTGGGTATTAAAGAAGCCAGCAAATTCAATCAAGCTATAATTAGTAGAATAGCTTGAAGATTTGTTAGTCAACCTGATGACTTATGGGCTCAGATTCTTAAAGGAAACTACTTTACAAATTCTGGGGCTCTTCAGTCCAATAAAAAAATCAAATTCTTCTTGGATTTGGAAATGTATTTACAAGGAATATAGCACATTAAGCAGTACAACATTTGGGACGTTGGAGATGGAGCATCAGTAAACATATGGGAGGATAGATGGATACCTGGAAGAGAGCAGGTTTTGACTAATAATGCTTCTCAATCTTTTTCAAATCTAACACTTGTGTCAGAGCTTATAAACCTGACATATTAAAGTGGAATACAACATTGGTGCAGTCAGTTTTGCCTGATGTGGCTGAGGCCATAGTTAACATCAGATTACTTCCCACAAAGGAGGGAAATCTTAAAAAGGACATCTTCAGATGGTCGTTAACAAAAAATGTGGAATTTTCTGCTAAATCTCTGTATGCTAAGCTACAAAACCCTTCAAATCAAGTTTCTATTCAATCTAAAAAATTATGGAAATATGTGTGAAGTATGGATGTGTCTCAAAGAATAAAACTCTTTGTTTAGAAATGCTTGCAGGATACTCTTCCAACTAGACATAAACTGGGAACAATCTTAAATGTTGACACAATTGTGTTTTTTGTCAAAACCTTGTAGAAACAACTCACTATTTGTTTTTTGAATGTGATTATGCAAAAGATGTGTGGAATCTGCCTCCAATAGCATACCATGGAGTACATTCTAACCTTAGTAATGCTATTGATAACTCTTTTCTTTCGTATTATAATAAGTGGGTGGAAGAAACTCACGATTCTATATCTTTAGCTCTAGCAGCAACCAAGTGCTGGTTTATTTGGAAAGAAAGGTGCAACAGAACTTTTGAATACATCGAAAAATCCCCATTTCAACTAGCTTATGCTATATCTTCTCATTTAATTTATTGACATCCTGAAAACCGCAGCAGGCTACTTGTCTTATTCATAAAAGTCTGCAGATAGAATTTTTTTGGTCATTTCAGGAAAGTAATACTTGCAAGATAAATTGCGACCCTTCTTGGATATCTGCAATTACTAATGCAGGCTTTGGATTTCTTCTTCGTAATGGAACATGTACCTTCAAAGGAGCAGAATGGGGAAACTGCAGAGCTTCAACAGCAGAAGAAGCAGAAGTTGTAGCTCTACTACAGGCAGCACTTTGGGCCAAAACAAACAATCTTTCAAATCTGGTCATTGAAGGAGACAATCAAGCAACAATTTTTTTCTTGCAAGAGAAAAAGATCTCAATACAATGGCAATGTATTGAAATCTTAGAGGAAGTCACTAGGATAGTGCAGGAATTACAATCTTTTTTGGGGTTTCAGTTTGTTGATAAAAAAGCAAATGGAGTGGCAGACTTATTGGCTAAGGAAGGAAGAAAAAGTTCAATCTTATTTTCTTGTTTAGAAGCAACACCTGGTATTTTGATTATTAAATTAATTTTTGATTCAGAAAAAACCAGACATGTAAATATATTTAATAACAATGTTGTTTTTGTAATGAATAAACCTAATTCTATGAACACAACCATCAGAAGGACAACTTATAACGAGTAAGTCATTGATGAGACTGTGTCAAACAATTAGAATTCTTTGTTCTTCCAATATATCTATTATTTCTAAAAAAAATATAGATCTTACAAAATTTTCAGTAATAAATGAAAAAATATGATGCATAAGATGTGATTTTTGATATAGCAATCTCTATTAATCAATAAGCATATTTTGGCAACATTTTTTTTTGTGATCAGTTGTAGTTGTTAGCTGGATCAATGTGGTCAATCTCGGCCATTACGGCCGAGATAACAGCGCTTTTCGCGGTATCGTCTCAAGACCTTGACGATTTCTGAGATTTCGCCGAACGGTATTTGAACGCGAATATCGACCGATTCGCCCGTATCTCGGCTGAGACGAGTTACCGAATCTAGGGTAAAATTGGTATTTACTATTCTAATCTAACGGTTTCAGATTGATTGACGAATCCAACGGTTCTATTTACTCTTTATCTCTCAATTGATTCTCTCCCTCTTCTTTACTTTTCCTATTTCAGTTTTTCAGAATGCTTTTAATCTTCTCCTAGATAAATGCTTATGAGTGGAATATGTTACTACTAGTGATAATGCAATTGAGAACAATTCAATTGATGGTAGCAATCCAGATTTAGATAGTAATCAACAGAGAAAAATCACAGCTTTATCTCAAAATGAAAAACCCACTTCTTCAATATCATCTAGAGGTTTGGTTTTTGATATGAGGATTGAAAATTCATGGGATAGTCGAGAGATTGGATCACCAGTTGTGAAAAGATTTCTTAGTGATGAAGAAGAACGTTGGTATATGTGGTATCATGGAAGTAATTCTTCAAATGGTGGGGATACAGTTGGATTGGCTGTTTCAAGTAATGGGATTCATTGGGAAAGAGGAACTGGACTTGTTCAGTCGAGTTCCGATGTGGGTTATGTTATGAAATGTAGTCAAGATTGGTGGGCATTTGATACTCTGAGCATAAGACCTTCTGAGATTGTGATTATGTCTAGTTCTAAAGTTAGAGTTTTTGTTGTTGTTTATTGGCTTTACTATACTGGGTTCAATTCGGAACAACTTGAAGTCCCTGGTACTCCAAAGATACGTGTTGAAAACCCGGAGAGGAACGGTGAACAGGGTGCTGCTAATGATGTTTTTAGATCTTTACCTGGTTTAGCTATTAGTCAAGATGGGAGGCATTGGGCAAGAATAGAAGGTGAACATCATAGTGGGGCTTTATTCGATGTTGGAGCTGGTAATGAGTGGGATTCTTTGTTTATTTCAGAACCCAAAGTCGTTTTTCATAAAAGTGGTGATTTGAGAATGTGCTATCACTCAATGAGCGGGATTTTTTGTTTATTTCTGTTTATGTATTATATTTGCAATAGCTCTAACATTTACATGTATATAAAATTTGGATATAAGATTTGAAAGTTATTCCGAGATTTAAGATCCCGATCGCGACGAGACCGAGATTTGAGATTAACTACATTGAACTGGATGCATTTCCTTGCGATCTTTATCATTATCGGTTGGGGTCAAACTTTTTGCACCAGCGCCTAACTCGCCTAGGGTCAAAGGCAGTTCTTCGAATGGACTTATGCTGGAAAAGCGTTTGGATGTTTCAACTTTTGACTTCTTCTAGAAATAACTTTCTAACGAGTTATTACAAGCAAACAAACAAGACCTTCAGAGTTCAGCGAACCGGGTCTTGTAAAGTAAAAAGGACCTAACAATTTACTGTATGCATGCGTAACTGTAAAATTAGTTTTGCACGGGTCTGACAATCCTGACCTTTGAAAAATTAACTTCGATAAGTACGACAGTAAGCGTCAGGGAATACATATAAGTTTTGACGGGTTTCCTGATTTGTTCAAGGACTTTTCTGTACATTCCACCTCTAATGTCAAAAACCCTAAGAAGCAAACAAAATTAGCGAGTTCTTGATGATTCAGAGTCTTTCATGTCCTTTGGAATACATATAAGTTTCTCTCTCCTCTGGTCTTGACTGATTTTTTTTTCCTAATAGGGTATGAACCGTTATTATTTTTCATCTGGAAATATTTTTTGGAATATCTCTTTTCTGTGTGAAATTTGAGGTATAGTTCTTTTGTTCTTTCTGTGAATGTTTGATTGACTTTTGACTAAAATCTCACAATGGGTTCTGATTTTAAAGTCTCTATACCCTTAGCTATAGATTTGTTGAGATCTAATGTTTGTTAGGGTTATTATTTTCTGATTCTTTAGATGCATTAGGTGATTTTAATTATTTTGTTTAGTTTTTTGAATTGATGGTAAAAAGGTGACATCTTTGTAGTTTAGAGGTGATTGTGTTTTGAGTTTTTTGGGAATTTTTTTGATTTAGGTGATTGATCAGTTGGGGTTTTATATTTTTTCAGGTATTGTAAGTGGAGAAGTTCATTTTTTGGTTGAGTAGCAGGGGTTTGTATAAGTTTTTTTACGATTATGGCTGGTCAAAGGAATAAGTATGGTAAGAGAGATCACTCTCAGGAATATCCAGATTATGGAGGAGGAGGAGGTAAGAGGAGAAACTCAGGAGGTGATGATAGACATAACTATGCACCTGGACCAGATGATACTGTATACCGTTACTTATGTCCAGGGAGAAAGATTGGTAGTATAATAGGTAGAGGTGGTGAGATTATTAAACAATTAAGAGCAGATAGTCAATCTAAGATAAGAATTAGGGAGGAGGTGCCAGGTTGTGAAGAGAGGGTTGTTACGATTTTTAGTACCAATAGGGAAACTAATACGTTTGAGGATAATGGTGATCTCATTTGTCCGGCACAAGATGCGCTGTTTAGGGTACACGATCGACTTATAGCTGATGAGGCAGCAGCAGCAGCAGCAGATGAAGATATTGAGGGGGGTCAACAAGCTACGATACGCTTACTTGTACCTTCAGATCAGATAGGTTGTATTATTGGGAAAGGTGGGCAGATTGTTCAAGGGATAAGAAGTGATACCGGTGCACAGATTAGGATTCTGAAGAACGAACATCTCCCTCCTTGTGCTATGGGTTCTGACGAGCTTCTTCAGGTAGCTATGGTTTGCTGATTTTGCATAGAAATACATTCTGTTTATGCTGTCTTTGATTTTTCATTACCTGTTTTTGCTATCTGTGTATTATCTGGCCATGGAATCCCTATTGTAAATAGCACATTTCCTTGCAGTTATTACCATTTTTAACAAACTGTACATCTACGAGGTGGCCATTATGGCATGAACGATAATAGATGTCACAATGGTGCTTAGGTTTATCTTGTCACAATGGTCCTTAGGTTTATCTTGTTGTTGTGACATAAAATGAATATATGAGCTGACTCTATCTAATCTGATGTATTTCCTGGTTATAGATAAGTGGGGAAGTCCCAGTCGTTAAGAAGGCTCTTCTCCAAGTATCTTCTCGACTTCACGATAATCCTTCTCGTTCTCAACATTTACTCGCTCCATCCATTCCAAACATATATCAGCCGGCTGAAGGTTTCATGGGGCCAGGTGGAAGTGCTCCCATCGTGGGATTAACTCCGCTTATGGGACCTTATGGTGGATACAAAGGGGATGTGGGAGGTGACTGGGCTTCAAACCCATTTTACCCTGTTCCAAGGGATGAAGGCTCTGCGAAGGACTTTGCTCTGCGTATGGTTTGTCCAACTGGAAATATTGGTAGTGTGATTGGTAGGGGTGGTTCAATAATCAAGCAAATCAGACAGGAGTCTGGGGCATATATCAAGGTTGATAGTTCAGCTACTGAAGGAGATGATTGCATAATATCTATCTCGTCAAAAGAGGTATAATTATTCATCTGTTTCTTTCTGGATATTATACAAACAAACAAAGGCAGAGTTTGTCTCGATTCATCTCAAACGTTCATTATGCTTCTCCAGTTTTTTGAAGACCCTATCTCTCCAGCTATCGATGCCGCAGTGAGATTGCAGTCAAGGTGTAGTGAGAAAAGTGAGAAAGAGGCTGGTGAATCTTATACAACACGTCTACTTGTGCCGTCCTCCCATATTGGATGTCTCATTGGTAAAGGTGGGGCCATCATCTCCGAGATGAGGAGAATTACAAGAGCAAATATTCGCATTCTGTCGAAGGAAAACCTTCCAAAAGTTGCATCAGCAGATGATGAGATGGTTCAGGTGATGTTCTGTTCATTAAACTTCTTGTCGGCGACATATTTTTCTTTGGTGGAAACATAGTATTTATATTCATTGTTATGAATTCCAGATCAGTGGAGACCTTGAAGTTATTCGGGATGCTCTGATACAAGTAGGAACACGGTTGAAAGCCAATTTTTTTGACAGAGAGGGTGGAATATCTGCATTTCCACCTGCTGTTCCATACTTTCCCATGCCAGCAGAGGTCCCAGATGATTCCAGGTATGGAAGCAGAGATAGTAGAGACATGAGAGACAGTAGAGACATGAGAGATAGCAGAGACAGTAAATCGCATGGACGTGGATATTCTTCTTACTCTGGTAGTGGATATGGTGGTTCAAGTGATTTACCTCCCATAGACAGCTATGGAAGTTACAGTGGTTCACAGGTAATTTGAACAAATAGATGCCTCCTAATTTTTGCTGTTATTCATCTAGCATTGTTGATTTTAGAATCACCTTGTTACTCTTTCTCGTTGGTAGTCTGTGCACCTGGCAATCTTGTATTGTAAAGGTTCTCACTGCGTCATAAGACTCAGAACCTGTACTGGCTTCATAATACATTTGTTTCGTATCTCAGGGCGGTAGTGGTGGTTATGGTGCATATGGGAGCTACTCTTCTGGCCGTTCTGGTAGTGCAGGGTAAGCACCAAGAAGTGTTTTATTGCTTATTTTTGTCAACCTCTATTATATACTTGCTCATTATACTGCAGTAACTTTGGTTTTTGTTATCCTTCTGTCTGCCGGTGGCATCCTCTAGTCTGATGGTTTGGAAGGTTTCAGATATCCCCGTTAATGTCGATACGAAGCTTTCACTATTGCCTAATTACTGTGATTACTTCATCTACCTCTGTACCCTGATTTTTAGCTTTTGTCGCCAGGTTATCTGGCCATAACCCTGTTTCCCATGGAAAACATCATGGTTATTAGGCACCCTGGTGATTAGGGCTTGCAGGTAGATCGTTGCCCTCCTTACATTTCTACCCTTTGGATTAAATGCCAAGTTGCTTTGATATATTCCAGTCACATTATATATGTATTAGTTTCCTATCATACCTAGCCAGCCCTCATTTAGATTGCTAATGCTCCTACTTTACCTTTATTGCCTCCCATTCCTACAAAAACAGCAGACATCAATGAAGTCCGAAGCCAGCCTTACTGCCTCTTTTGATGAAGCCTTCCAGCCTAGACCAGAAGACAAGCCTGGATGAACAGCGTGTGTGAAACCAATGGCCCACAACCTTTTGCAGACTTGAGACCAAATCTTACCAAGCTCCATTGTTTAATGCCTCAAAAGGCCAATGTAACCAGAGTTTTATTTGACTTGTAGAAACATAACCCATTTTCTTTTTTCATTTCATGTGCTTGTCATCATGTCCTTCTCTCTCTAGTGTTTGCATTTCTTTTTATTAAGATTAGTAGTTTTGTTTTCAGATTAAATCAACTCTCATGTGTTTGTATTTTATGGTTCTACCTTTCTTGACTTGATAGTAGAAGCTTCTGTGTTTAATAGTGATTAGTGAACCACTCCCTAACTCACAGCTAGTAGATATATATACATCATGACAATGTGCAACCATAAATGTATTTTTGTTGTTGTCAATAAGTGCACATCAGCCTTTACACATGCGTTGCTGATCCTCATTGCTGTGAAGAAACAAGGTCTGTTTTTGCGGATATTTGGAATTGGTCTTGTTACAGACTGCATACTGTTACCAAGGCAGGTTTCTTTTGGAAGTGCTCTCTTGAGGTGGTAAGATGAAAAGGGTCAACCTTTGGTAGGTCTTCTTTCCACCCTGTCAAACAGGTAAGTGTGTTGGCTAGAAGCAGCAGGTAATTTTTCTTACCTTAGGTGTGTATGGTTTGCGATGCCTATGCGGCTGTGACTTCTGTATTTCGGTTGTCATGTCGATATGCTTGAGGTCCATTTTTTACTTCTCAGTTGTTTTAATGTCTTATTTTCATCTGAAACCTATATCATTAAAGTTTTTGAATCTTTTGTGAAACTCTTCTCTGTGTTTCAGAAATTCAGTTTTTTTTTTTTACTTTCTTTCCGGTGACAGTTTTTTTTCCAGTGTCATGTGGGACTTTTGGTATTGTACACCCTTGTTCGTGTATTGTTCATCTCCTCTTGCCTTGGTTTGAATTTTCTTCCTTCGAAGAAGGTTCTCCACATTTTATTTGTTTTCATTTTGTCACGCCCCTTTTTTGGCACCTAAGGTTTTTTTTTTTCTTCCCGGTTTTTTTTCCAGTTCATGTGTTGGGCTGTGTTTTAAACGTAGTCTCTAGAGTCTCTTCCTTGTAAGCAGAAGTTCAGAAGATCTGGGGACTGTTGGTTGGGGCTTACTTTGTGCGATTACATCTGGCTACATCTGGCTCTGGTACTAAACATGATCCGGATATTTTGTTTGTAATTCAACGACTTGAATAATAAAATTAAGTTTGTACGAATTTTATTGCTCTCTATATGTTCTTGTATTACTCTTGCCTATGGTCATGCCGTATAATAGATACGAATTATACAATCACCATCATTTGGGGTGGAGTGAGTTTGAAAAGTATCATAAACCCCAAATCATCCATCACGGGAAACTATATATGGTCCCCAAGGAAGCAGCTCGTCAAAGTTCACTGTTCTATTCATATTTTAATTGAACGGAGAACTAATGGACATCGGAGATAGAGTTGTGAAATTGAAAAATGGTCACCAAGGAAGCATGTGTAGTGAAATTGAAAACATGGTCACCAAGGAAGCAGCTCGTAAAATTTCCCTCTTCTATTCATATTTTAATTGAACTAGAATTTGGTTCATCCATCCTCCAACGTAATGTAGAGTAGTGAAATTGTAAAAATGCGGATGTTTGCTCTAATTTATTTGATCCTTGAGAACAGTATAAAAACAGAAGATCAAGAATTTTTTTGAATAAATGCACCAACAAACCCAGCATTGAATTAGAGGTTCAGGCTGTGTATAAGAGCAAGCATACATCAATTCAACGTTTTACCACAGCTACATAGACTTGTATTCATTATTCAGGGAAGGGGCGAAATGGACTTTTGGAATAGGAAATATCGGAATAGGGTCACTATTTAAGAACATACAATCATTCAGAGTTGCTTATTGGCTGTTTTGCTCCTCGCCATTCAGGTTACTGCCACCATCTACAAGAAAGGAACACGTCTTTTATATGAATCATCTAATGGGAAGTGTAACACAGTTGATGTGAATGAAGCGAAGGAGTGCACTAACCTTCACCCTCGCCTGCAGGAGCATAAGCTGATCGTCTAGATCGCGCTTGCTGGTGTGGTGTGGGCTGTTAATAATAGCAAACAAGAAAACAAGTGAATTAGTTGTTTGTTACAAACTAAGAATTTTATTTTACATTAGAACAGCAATTTATCGCCATGTAGCGCGTTATTTTATGGGCAGTCGTAACTTTGAAACATAAAGATACCTGTAATTTTGGTCGGAGTGCCTCAAGTGGTCCTTTAGGCTTCGCTTTTCCTTGCTGTTCAATCAGATAATCACATACATCACACATAGAAGTAGGTTGGACGACAAATAATTAGTAACTAGAAGACAGGATGGGTTCTATCTGGGAAGTGATAACTAGTATAAATTACCTTTCCAAGAGCCCAATCCGCAGAATCAAAGAATGCACGCTCATGATCCTGGAAAGAACAAGAACACTCGTCGGTTATTACAGCCTAAAAAGTAGAAGAACTCCGTAGCGACTATTAATCATAAGAACTGCAGGAATGGATTGTTACCTTGGATATCAAAGGAGTTTTCTTAGGTAAAATTCCTCCATATTTCTTCTTGAGTACTTCTTCCTGAAGATATATTTTTAATGTTAAGTTTCTACCATTTTTAAATTAGGATTGTACCATAAGGAAATTAACTTTTGCACTCTGAGGGAAAAGCATCAAACATAATCATGCCAAGTAAGCTCTAAACAGTCTTGGAAAATAACTCTTTCCAAAAATGCAAGTAAAGTAAGATTCAGTTAGTACCTCTTGCTGAGGTGATGGCATGAGATGTTCTTCTTTTCTGTCTTCATTCATTGGGTCATTTTCAGGTGAGTCTCCATCAACCTGGTCCTTGCCTGTATCCTCTACATGTTCCTGCTTCTGGGCATCCTCTACATTTGTGCTTGACATTTTGTTAGCTTGGTCTTCTGCCCAAATATTAAAAAGAAAGTAAGCCTCTAAATACTTAAAACAGTTTGTATTATGTTCCTGTCACACAAACATATATGTAGGTTCCCTTCGCGATGAACAACAGGGTTGCCTCTTGATAACTAAAAAAAGGGAAAACAAAACTGTAACAACAAGAAGGTACTCAAAACATTTCACCTTGCAAATAAAGACTCATCTCAAAAAAGAAGTAATTAGAACAACTTTTGAGAAAAGACAATGTACTTGTAATGGTAAAGACAGATAGAATGAGACACACAATAGCACAAATGTTTGATGCTTCAGATAAGTAGTACTTATTTCAAAACCTCCACTCTACTTATTAGACAGAGACAGGATAAAGGTAGTAGCAGAATGACACATCACTCTGCCCTACGGGCCACGAAGGAAACCGAAAAACAGCAAACACCTAATACAACCACAACTGATCAAGATCAGAAGTAATACATTACAGATTGCAAAACCTTAGAAACGCGCAACAAAGTGAAATTGAAGTTCATGAATACAGTTTTCCTAAGGTAATCGAACCATTCCTAATCAAACAAAATACATCCAAAATCGTTTCAATAAAAATCACCAATTGACTTTGCAAACCAGACACTAAATATCTGGAACACATGTTTCCATCATCAAATCAAAGAATTTTAGTTTCCTCAAAACATTACACAGTTTCAGCTCACAGTAACTCAAATGTTAATGTCGTCTTTGCCACCTATCGTCAAATTACTTATCATCTCAATTCCTAAATACTGATTGATTATCCCGAATTACCCAGATTAGTCAACTGAACCAATTTCGAATATAATCAACAATGAGGAGAATCGACAGCTTATAATCTAAGATTAACAAATTTATAGATTTTGATCAGCAAAACTCATAAGAAGCGATTAGATCTATCTATGATTTCAGTAACAAGAATCAAGAAAAAGAAAGAATCAAAAAATTGAAATGAAAAAACCCTAAATGTAATCATAAAGATCCATGCAAAACTTCAAACAGATCTGTCAATATAATAATTCGATCTAACTGGACTGAAACAAGAAATTATAATCAAATAAGAAAAGAGTTCTTACTTTGATGATGTGGAGTCAGATTTCTCTGGTTCTTGTTTCTGTGAGTGCGTCTGGATCGTTTTACAGAAGTAAGGAGGAGTGAGCAAAGGATGTTTGAACAAAAATGTTTATTCTATTCCAATCCTCTCCTTCCTTCCCACTACATAAATAGAATCAATAGATATTCCCACGCACAATATTTACCCTGTTTTTTTCCACTTAAAACCCACTTGTGTGAGTCTGTGACAAGACATTTTTTTTTTTTGTAACACAATTTTGTCAAGTAAAAAACGTTGACCAGTCCCGGTCTCGGGAATAGCTTTTCTTAATTCTAATTTATTTTTTATTTTTTTACAATTCAACTATCATCTATTAAAACTCAAAATAATCAAAATAACAAAAAAAAACTATGAGTGGTTGGAGCGCTCCTATCATAACTACACAAAAAAATAGTTTCTCTTGGATACATAATTAGAAAAAGAGCTATGAAATAGAAGTACAATTACTAAATTTTCTTTCCTATTTACTTGATTCATTCATAAACAAAAAATTTATAATCTAGGAGGCATTATTAAAGGAGAGGACCATCCTTAATTCATGTTGTTTTTCCTTGCGTCTTTTGCTAGTTTGTCTGCCAAAAACCCAAAAAGCTAGAGTTTGAATCTGTTGCCAAAATGAACCTTGTGCTTTTTATAATTTCTTCATTATGTCATTTGATTGTGCTGAGTTTCCCTTGAATGTATATAACCAATTATTTACAATCACTTTCTATCCAAAATAATTGCAGTGATAGCTCCTTTGCCCACTCAGTAGCCATGCGTATTCCTATAGCTTTTGTCTCTTCTGCGCTGGTTGTTGTGAAGCATCCATAGCAAGCCTTGAGAGTTTTTCCTGCAGAGTATCTCATAATTAGTCTATAACCATCCATAGAGGTGTTAGAGATCCATGAAAAGTCTACATTTTTCTTAGGTTTTCATCAATGGGGGCTTTCCAAAGTTCATCAGTTAGCAAATTTTTAGGTCTAAAATTATATTATATCGTGGTATTTTACGGTAAAAACAAATAAAGTGAAAACGAGGGGTAAGCTGAAGCTAAAACGAGTATGAGAGATCAAAATTGTAGGAGACTCGCCTAAACCAAAAAATGATCGTTCAAGTATTGCTTTGTCGTAAAGGAGGAGAAAGGTTGATCTCAGGGAGGGAAGCAAAGAAAATATTGAGATCAGTGTGGGATGTGTCTTACAATGTTGTGTTGTTGAAAAACTGTATAAAGGAGTTCTCTAAGAGAAGACTAAGAGAAAACTTATGTGAAATCAAAGCTAGACTTGTTTGCGTAAGTTTGATATCTTTTTTAAGTAGGCAGAAGAACCTATCTATAATAATAATGATCTCGTAAAAAGTGAAAGAGTAGAAAATATAGAGAATGTGGTGAAGTCATGTCCGCAATATTAGGTAAGATCGACAGTTACACACCCACTACTCTCTTCACTCTCTCAACGTTCCCACGATTTAGTAACTTTTCGTTGTGAGTGTATTGTCACACCACACATGCCGTAGACAAAAACCCTAAAGAATATCCCCCATGTGACATATTTGATGTCTCATAGGAGATTAATTAGTAAAGTTAAGTGTTTATACTGTTAAATAAATAGGTCGTCTATGAGAGACCATCTGGTTAAGTGATTGATCCAAGACAAGTTGATCAAGTCTTCTATGAGATACTGCTTGGTCAAATAGTTGAGACAAGTTGATCAAGTCTTCTTGTGATAAAGAATTGATCAAACTAAGTGATGAGTTCATTGAAACTAGTGAGTCCCGTAGAAACTTGGTGAACTTGATAATTTGGATTGAGATATGGACTCATGGCCTCTTTCTGTGAAATATAGAAGTTTGTGGCATCTCTTTGTGAGAGATGACGCCATGATGCAAGCTTTTGCATCGATTTTATAGTGATTATGTACAAAATTGGTATCAATCATTTTTGTATGTTGATGATGCTAAGTATTGTCTATCTAGTTAGAATACTTGATTATTGACTACTAGCATCTCGAGGTATCAACTGGAGCCACCAGTAGCTAACCATATTGAATAGAACAATTCAAACATTAAGAGATGCACGTAAATGAGTAATAACGATGCGAGGAGAATGAAGTTGTGCCAAGGATGCATCCGGGAGTACAAGCATGATGGTTTGATGATGCAGGAGTAAACAGGATGGTACTAGCAAGCACCATCACTGAGAAATAATGGTGGAGTTGGCAAAGGATAATGCCGAAATGATGGTATTGGCGCAAGTTTGCTAGCGATAGAGACGTGACGATAGCATTAGGCTAACGCCGTAAGAAAGGTTGGCACTGGAATTAGGCCAGTGACGTTGTAATGGCTGCCGCTAGTACTAGGCTAGCGCCATAAAGGAAGATGGCGCTGACATTATACCAACACCGTGATAGGTGTTGACGCTGGCATTCGGCCAGCGCTGTAATAAATATTTTGGCGCAGGCACTAGGCTAACGTCATGATAGGAAGTGATTGGCAATGGCATTAGGCCAGCCGTGAGTAGCTTGGTTATGGCGCTAGACGCGCCAGCATTCAATGTTTAAAATGTGCTTGCCCGAGCTATCTGAATCGTTGGCACAACCAACTTAGCTCTTAGTGTGAGCTATTCTTGCGTAATTCAAGAGATGAACACGTAAATATATATTAAATGATGATATATCCATGTATATCAGATGAAAGTAGACACATATAAATTCGGTAATTTATTCGGGTAATAAACATATATAACTAAGTCGTCTGTAGCAGACTTGCTGATTAAGTATTATGTAGCATACTGAGAAGTGCATAAATTACATATTCTTAGTATAAAATCCATGTTTATACTGCTATAATTCTTGCATATTACCTTGTATTACGCTTGTTTTCTAGTTTATGTCTTCTATTAGGTGAATCATCAAAAAATGAGCTACAAAGTGTTAGATTATGCAAGGAAATAAGTGTTACAAATGAAGAAGGAAAAAATACCATCTAACTCATTAAAATTTAGGATTTATTCTCATCATCTTGAAAATAACAAAAATATGAAACCAATGTCGAAAGAATGAGGTCATTCCGAGTTCGTATGAAGAACTTATGAGCAAAACAGTAAAACCAACTTGAATTTGGTTTTTGTTGGGCCTCTCTTGGGCCTGCGTGGGAAGAGAAATAAGCATGCATTTTGGGCTTTCCTTGGACGTAAAGGACTATTTTTGGACGAATTTTGGTGTTTCTTTTGGACTTCTAAATCGAGAAAACTTGCTTCCAATTGGTTTCCAAACACTAGAAAGAAAGTATCCTTGAGAGCCAAGTATTGGCGGCTATAAAAGAATACACATAAGGCTTAAACAAGATCATATTTTTATTCTTCTTTATAATAAGTAGCTAATTATTTTGTTGATTATGGATGAACTCAATGTTCTAGACATAAAGTTTATTAGTTTTATAAATTTATTTGGAGTTTTAATCATTATCGTTTATTTTCACTACTTCTAGGGTTTATGATTGATTTCTAGATTGTTCAAGTGTATAAGTAGATTAATTTATTGATCAGTTTAATGCTAGTAGAAGTTAGAGGATAAGTGTAATAGTCGCTTGATTATCTACACAAGTAGAGAATGTGAGACCTTGCAGAGGGAATTTGTGGAGCAATCTTGTGTGAAGATAATACCACTAAGCGAACCGACTGTACTGAGTTTAACTGCTGGGATCCAACCTAAATTCACAAACCCTAAAGTGTTCTACTGAGTTACACCTTGAGAGCGTGCTTCTTGGCTGCTCGGATGGATAGAATCTGGTGACTAAGCGTACATGTTATCCAGTAATATAAGGAGTTTTGAGGATAGGTAAGCGTACATGTTATCATACGGTTGGTGATGAATGATTCTAACGAAATATAGATTAGTATACTATTTGAGTTAACAGTTGTTAACGGTGAATGACTCCTAATCATATTTTCTTCTTTTTATTCTTCTTTTTAATTGTTTAAAACAACCAATCCCCCTTAGTATTTACTTTTTATCATAGTTGTTGCTAATCCAAATAACATATCGATTACATTGCTCTTTTTGGGAACAATCCTTACTATCGGTATACTACTAGTTAATTAGTGAAAAATATATTGGTCAATTTGTCGCACCTATGATACACATCACATACATTTTATGAGTGTATTTTGTAGCATACTAGCTAGCAGTTGTATTCATCGTAGATATTAGACAATGTTATCATTGTGAATTCATATGTTTCATCTGGGAGCAAATATGAATGTGCTTAGTAATTTTAATTTTATGGAATGAGTATAAAATTGATCAATAGACTTCAAGTACTGTTGAATACAATAGTAAATCAATATTTCTCAATGAGAGTCTGCATATTGATGTATATATAGAGAAAAAGTTCAAGGAATTGCAACTTGGAGCAGGCTCAAGGAATTACAATCCATCTAGAAGCTCGGTATTCAAGAACAAACACAAGAGTATGTTCTGAATAATATTTTGTGTAGTCAGAGAACATATGGGAAGAGTCGCATCAAGCACCGGTAGCATTCTGAGAATAAGCCCGCTCTATACTGGTGGGCAATCCATCTAGGAGTTTCCCAATCAATGTAAATTTGATATAAAAGTAACTACCGAGTCATATATATATATATATATATATATATATATATATATATATTGAGTTATACAGTAAATATATTACATGTATATAAAATACTGAGAGTGCAGTTGTGTGAAGCTCTAACATGTATATATACATACATGCTCTAGGGATTGATTAATACAGAAATCCTTTTATCGTTGGTTGAATCTAAAATTTCAATTTTTTTCTACGAAATTATGATTTTATAAAGACTGTATGTTTCTGATATAAGACCAGAGACGAATTTACCCTGCGGCAAAAACCCATTATCAACACCTGCGTTACTTCAACTTGTATTTGTCAGATACCAAATCCAACAACAGGTTGATATAAATGATGTCCGTTTCAAACTCATAGGTTTAATATGATATTTTTATATATAAATACGGAAGCAATGATTCAATAAAAAATAATAATAAAAAATCAAATATTATATTGATCTTTCAGCCGAGCCAAGTTATGAAGTATATAAATAAAAGGAAGAAAAAATCCATTAATAAATATTAACGGCGACAACGCTAATAATTATTGTATATTGTATCTGTAATTGAAGAACAAAATTATGATGATGAATTTCGTTACTTATTTCTACCTGATTATAACACATTTGTTGTTGCCTTCTTGTGTCCTTGGATCAGTTTCTTGTATGGTACACCATCTCCATCATCTGCAAGTGGAACAATAATATCCAAGACACCGCTAAAGTATTGACTACTTCTCTCACGTGGATGGCGAAAATGATTTTGGAGTACTATATACTACACCAAATTCAGCGTTTAGCAACAGCCGTAGAATGTTACAAAACCGAGTTGTAGCAATCTTTAGCCGTTACAAAAGGGGGTGATACAAATTTTAGCAACGTGCATATCGCTGTTAATAATTTTATGATGCAACGGCCTTTGTAACGACTATCTCCCCGTTACTAATTTTAAATTAGTAACATACCCTGGATTGTTTTAAAATTTTACAAGTGTTGCAAAAATATTGACTAGGTCAATGTTGACCGACTTCCATTTTCTGGTAAAGAAATTGGTGACAGAAAAATCCAGTTACTAAATTTTTAGCAAAAGAAAAAAAAAAGGCTAAGAACAAAGCCACGACTTCATTCTCAGCCAGGGGTTCCAGTATAATTTAAATCTAAATTTGCCCACATTCAATGAAATTCTAAACTTCATATACACAACAAAGTTAAAAACACATCACAAGAATCATACATTAAGATTACTCAATTTAGATTACCAAGTGAATCTTACATAATGTTCCAAACAAAAAAGAAATCTAACATTCTAAGTCTTCAAGGGAAAAATGAAAACAGACAAATACATGAAGTACCTGCCCATCCATCAATGGATTGACATCTACTAACTTTTTGATGCTTTAACTGATTCATCTTTATATATAACCTACAGCATAACAAGTATAACTGTATAAGTAAAGAACGGTTTTTGTATAACTGATTCTGGTATAATTGTATAATAAAGAACAATTTGTGTATCTTTATCAGCAGATAAGTTTTCGGCTGACTATGTATATAATCTTATGATAACCAAATCAGTTTACAGAAACGTTTGACAAACAAAAGTATTTACTTTTCAACGATAAACATTTCCACAACGATATCATAAGATTATATAAAAAAACAAAAACAAAAAAACAAATACAATACATCAATAACCCATATTTCAGCATCAACCAACCTGATTAAACTTTGATAGTTGATCTACAACATCATTCCCAACCAGTGCTTCTCCAACAAACAGAACTAGGTCCGGACTGTTGAGGGATACAAGCTTCGAGAGGGCCCTCATCACTGGATCATTATCCTGGAGATAACATAAAAAGTACATTTTTTTAACTTGGCCACAAAGAAATCCATATAATCAGCTAATCTCAGTAAGGAAATAGCAAAATGAAGCGACTCCCAGTCTAAAATAGATTTCAAGTTCGAACTAGTAGACCTGTTTCTTGCCGCAAGTATTATATATACCATCTGAGGGACAAAATTATCTAGCCTAAAATTCTTCAATAAGACCACAATGACTAGTGAACTAAGGAATATACACTACACCATACACTATTTATCGACGGGGTTCAAAACCCCATTTCAACATTATCTATACGTATTATATTCTATACTTGTGGCGGTTTATGACACATGTGACAAAATAGAAGTTCTCAACAAAAAACTAACATATATACATTAAAACCTAACCCTTTACCTGCATACGTCCAGATGTATCAACAAGCACCACATCAGAACCGTTTCGTGTTGCTTCTTGGATGGCTTCCTTTGCCACAACAACATGATCTTTTTCGTAGTCTTCTCAAATATAGGAATCTGAATAAGAAAGAAATAATATATCAGAATTTGCAACTAAGTCATCGAAAACCCATTGTTAATCACAAAATGCTCAAAACCAAAAGACTCGAGCAGTTTCATCTCCATACTTACGAGCATGAGTCCAAAGTTGTTCAACTGCTCCTGACCTGAATATATCGCAAGCGTCCATCATAACACTGATTTTATGCAGCTAAAGCTAGTACATATTTAAGTTCTTAGGTTGTTACATGTAAAATATGAAACACACAAGCAAGTGGTCCATTATTCATAATATTGATACAGAACCAATATTAAAATCACATACCTGAACTGTTGATGATACTCTAGTGAATGAAGCCTACTTTTTCCTACAAGACTAGTCGTTACAGATTCACAAAGTTTCTCATCTATTTCTTTCGCCTGACAATGCAATTAAGTGTCATAAGCAGGTTTCATAACCATGTGAAATCCAACAGAATTGGAAAGACAAAACATACTACATTCATGGTCAAGAGCCTATCTTTAATAGCTTTAAAAGCTGGTTCCAGGTATGACTTATCTAGATTTTCTTTTCCTGCAATACCGAAGAAAATTACATTGCCATCTTGATAAAGAGACTATTCATCTTGTAAAAATAAAATCAAAACCAAAACCCAACACAATAGAGAAGTTAAACAAACCTGATCATCGACACTAATACCAACAATATACATCGCTATCTGGGGACACCTGCCCTTGTCCTGCGTGATAAGATGCATAAAACTGGTTAACTCTGGGGACACCTGCCCTTGTCCTGCAAAAGATAAACTCCATATGATAAACACCTAAAAACTTATGAAAAACTACTCACTCACTAAAACAAAGGAATCAAAAAAACAAAATCACTCACGTGTTGCTTGTGTAAGCATAAGTCAAAAAGGAAACAAAACAATAGAATCCAATGTAGGATATGACTCTCCTGAATTTCTGAATCTTAAGAATAGCTTTCAAGTTTTTATAAAGATCCATGGACGATCATGAGCTGCACCAAGGATCAGAAGATTTCAAAATTAGTAATCAAACAAACGCCACAACAGTTCAAGTTTTGAATCATAACCACATGTTGTGTCTAAAAGTTCAATACCACATGTTGAGATGCACCAATAGAGCAACCTGAAATAAGATACAAAAAAACTAAATTCAACTAAGACGCATTCCAAGAATAATATCGTCACCAGAGTTGTCCACAAATAACAATGCTCTTCTATGTGGCTTTTCAGTAGCAGAAACTAGCCCTCTGTTCCTAAAGGTATCGAAGTTATCTTAAAATCTTTAAGGATTTGAAGCTTAAATCATCTGCTCCATCAAAATAAATCACAAAAGCTGCATTAACAAACATGAACAAACCAACCAAAATCATTCTCTTAAAAGAAAACCCTAAAAACAATTGACTGACCTAAAAATGGACCCAAACAAAATTTGTAAGAAATTTAAACCATCATTGAAACATCACATGATTAAGAACGACTCTAAAATTGGGAAAAGATTTGCTCAATCGAAGTAATCTCTTGTTGAATCTCTATAATTGAAACCCTAGATAATAAATAGAAGTACTGGATCTAGGGTTTCTAGTGTAGAGATTAAACAAGAGGGTTAGAAAAAATAATTGAAGAAGAAGAAGAAGCTAGTGGCATCAAGGAGATGGTGATGGTGGTGCTAGAGCAGAAATGGGAAGTGAAATAGTGGTAGATGTGGAGATTTATCATAGAAGTGAGGAAGAGAAAGAAGAAGAGAATAAGTTTAAGCTAGGGTTAGGGTTAGGGTTAGTTTCCTCACACACGTATGTAGCCCGTGTCATATTTTGGGTGGAAAAATCTTTTAAGTCAAAATAATTTGAGCGGAAATATAACCGAAAGTGTTACCGTTAGGGCTGTACATGGTAATGGATAATCGAGAAAACCGAACCAAACCAAGTTGATTAGTAGAAAACTGAACAGAACCATTTACTAATGGTTTGGCTTTGGTTTAAATTGTTAATAACCGAGGTTAATGGTTTCGGTTTTGGTTTGACCTAAAATCGACCGAAAAACCAACGGTTAACCGAATATATTACCCATAGGATTTTAATTTTTAAAATCCAATATGTCCGTCCATTTTCCCCTTATAATTCCTTTCATATTTCTATTCTCACTCGGTCTGAGCAGTTCTTATTCTCACCCGATCTAAATTGTTGTTACTTCTCTTCCTTCTCCATGTGCAGCAGCAACACCACCTCCGTTAGAGAACCACCACAACCACACCTTCAAGTTTATTTTTAGTGCTTCACACCCCACTCTTCTCCACCACCACCAGTACAACAAACAACATCACCTTTTTCTTCTTTTTGTTTTTCTTCCTCTAATAATAGCAAATACCAAATTTTTTAGTCAATTGTTTTGTAAGTTTTGATCAAAAATCAATAAGTAGCTAGAGAAATTGGTGATAATTACTTTAGATATGGATTATTCTTCTACTTTCATTCTTCAACTTTATTTTTTCTTGAATCTCAACAAAATTGAAACTTAGGGTTTCACAAATTTGTTTTTTTTTTGGGGGTTTTAAAAATTGGGTTAAAATTGTTAGCATTGATACTCTAATATTAATTGGGTTTTGTTTTGTTTCGAGTTTTGTAACTTTTGCTACTCTAATTATAAATCCTTCCATTGTTTCACTTGAGAAATTCCATTTTGGTAGTCAGGACGGTTTGAGTTGCTATTTGATTAAGTGCTTGAGTTGTTATTGCATTGCTTTAGACTAGTAATAGGTTTTGGGAACTATGCTAGACTGAATTGAATAGTTGTAGATTGTAGTGATATTGTACTTAAGTTCTCAATTGCTTCTTACTGTACATGCTTATATCTTGATTGCTTGTTCACTAACTTCTACTTGTCTAATTGCATGTTGGATGAAATCTAATTATGAATTTCTCAACTGCAAACAACTCAAATTGTGTGTGTTTTTTTAAATGTAGTAATAGGTTTAACATAACCGACTGGCTAAAACTGAAACCGAGTAGGTTCGTCTCAGAACCGAACCGATTATTAATGAATTGGTTTTGGTAATAGAAACCAATAACCGAGTATGGTGGTTTCAGTTCTGGTTTAGCTGAAAACCGACTGAGTCATATACAACCCTAGTTGTCGTGCACACGCACGTGTTGCACGATTTTTTCTCAACCGTTACTAATAGCAACACGTCAAAGGCTGTTACAAAATTTGTAACGTCTGCAGCCTGTTGCTAAATTTTAGCAACATTAATTTTTGGTTGTGAATTAGTAACGACTAAATTTCCATTGCTAAATTTTAGTTACTAATATGAAAAAAATGGTGTAGTGATATTAAGTTCATTATGACCAATAACAAGCATAATTATTAACACTATTTCCTCAACTATAACTCTATTACTGCGATAAAGAAACTCGTTTTCCATTAACAAATCACGTAATAACAACAACAAAACATAAACATGATTTTCTATGTGGAAATTGTCTTGACATCACACATCATGAAATATTTCATCTACATGAGTCATACCGTTATGATTTAGATCGTGACATAGTTTTCTATTGATAAGAATAAGCTATCGGTAATATTTTAATTTATGATCAAAACATCTTTAACTACATCATATACAACTCGAAAATATTCAGATCTAAATGATATTATGCTTAATGGTGAATCAAAAATATATTTTTATAATTGGATAAGGACATACTTACAATATCATTAGAAAGAAAAGAACTACTGATAATGGGTCTAAAGTGCATAGGTACATGAATAGTTAAAGTTGGCTGAATCAAAAATAGGAACATAATAATCAGTTGTCAGCCAGTTAAAATATTATTCCTTCACGCATATTTAAACTTAAGAATACAGCGATAGAAAATGATTTAATCCTTGGGAATGGGTGATTATTATTCGTAATAAAAAACTTTAATAGCACAAAAGAGGGTTTATGTTAATTTTATAAAATAGTAAAGCAAATCAAGATTAGAATTGTAAACATATGGAAAAAATCTTAGTTAGAGGCTTCATCTTCCATCATCAAAATGCATTTGATTGAGTCTCAGAATTATTATTTAATATTAACCCTCATGGAAACCTTAGTGTATCCCATCGAGAGCGTACTCCAAGAAAGTACCCGTCCTACTAAATAATATTCAAACGGAGAAAGTAACCACCCTACTATATTAATAAAATAGATATAAATAATATTGAGAAAGAAAGGAGCCGCCATGCTATTTTAACAATGTAGATAATAATATCAAGACGGGGAAGGTAACCGACATACTAATAATATGGAGACGGAGAACGCAACCGCCCTACTAGGTAATATTCAAACGGAGAAAGTAATTGCCCTACTCAATTTAGAGGATCTGTGGGGTTCATACAGGCACTCCTCGCGGGGAAATCACACAACGCATATACACACATCAAAGTACACACAAACATGCACATAAATAGTACAAACACATCATGCTCGCATATAAAAGGTTTTTTTTACGTTACCCCCCCATGGATAATGTGCTAATTTGCATTACCTCCTCTATTAATTTAAAATAGGTAAAACTTCCCTTCTATTAATTCTATCGTCACCATCCTGTTAATTGTGCACGTGTGACACACGTGTATCCTTATTAAAATTTAAACTTTAAAACCCAAAAGTACCCTTTAGCTTTATTTAGAAACTGGACATGTGTTATAAAAAAAATTTATTTCATCTTACGGTTAAAATAAATTGAAATAGAATGGTTAGGAATCATATTGTAGAGATGTTAGTTTAGATCATTACACACGCAAAATTTCTCTCTCTCGAAAACTATCTTCTTCCTTTCATAGCAGAAAATATAAGCCATTAAAATCATCGTTGTAACATCATCATTTTAATTACCAAACAACCCAAAACACTTTCTTAATAGACAACATATAGTACGGAGTACCCAATTGAAAGTTTTAAGTATATTACAAAATTACAGACGTGATTTCTCAAATGAAGAACTAAGAATCGAAGTGTTAATGGAGGGTGAAAAGAGAAAAAAAAACACAATCAAACAAGATGAAAAAAACACATTTTCTGAACTTGGCTTCAGATTTGTTAATAATCTTTTTTCTTAAAAAAAAAATCAGACTAGAACTTGTATTAATCACAAGAAATTTAGACATGATTGAAAATGATCCGTAAAACTAAACTTGAATCAAACCCTTAATTCACCATTCGAGCAAACAAAAAATTAAAGAAACACACCAAACATTATCATCTAACCTTATTTTTGTTAAAAGATATGATGAATCTCCTAAACCCTAGGTATCTAACTCGAGCACTAAGTCACTGTTTTAACAAATCAACAAGGGTTAAATTAGCAGTTTATCTTACCTGAATACGATGATGATATACAAGGAATGGAGTTTTATGGATTTCTCAACAACAAAAAAATTAAGAAAAAACTCCCAAAAAACTAGGGTTTGTTTTTGAATAGATTTCAATTTTCTTCTCCAACTTTTAACCCGATTTCGAATTTGAGTATGAAATTGAAATTAGAAAATATTGTACTGCATATCCATTTTTAATTTTTGGAAAACAGTACACCTCAAAATTTCAACTGAATTTGGTATATTCTTTTTCTTCACCTTCAATTAAGTAGGGAAAAAGATGATGTCTTTTTAGGTACATTTAACATCTTTATTAAGACCTTCAGATTAGAGTAGTAAGTACTATTAAGTCTGCTATACGTGTTTGTTAGTTATGCACTAAAGGGTATCTACGAAAATTTAAAAATAAATGTTTTAATTTGATATACGTGTGTCACACGTGCACAGTTAATAGAATGATGATATAAAAATTAATAAGAGGAAGATTTTACCTATTTTGAATTAATAGGAGAGAGAATGTAAATTAACATATTATCCAAGGGGGTAACACAAAAACACCCAGATAAAAGATAACTTAATGATTACAAAAAGGTTACAAGAGTTCCCACCTCATGTGATGACAAACCTCGTCTACTTCAAAAATTCTTATCTATAAGTCCATAGTACCGTCCCTTGTCATCTTGAACATGATTATCATCTGAACCAACATGACAATGATCTTTCGAATCCCAATCGATATCTTTTGTTCTATTTTTATATCTCTTTAATATTTTTCTCTTTTCTTTATTTAATTTCTAATGATAGTTCCATATCCTTCAGTCATCGGAGAATTAGGAAAAGAATTATGGAAATTGGCCAGAAAGGTGGTCAGAAACATCACAGGAAACCATTTCAGGTGATCCGAAAATCACCCAAGTTAACGGTCAACTATCAGTCAAAGTTCAGTCAACGGTCAAGCCTGGAGTCAAAGTCAAAGCCCAGTCAAACTTAGTCAAAGTCAATCAGGATCAAAGTTAATGTCCAGTCTTGGACAAATTCAGATCAAAGTCCATAATTCTGGTCAAGGTTAATGTCAATTGAATCAAGTTTGGTCAAGTGACTCAAGTCCAATTCTTGACTCAGAGAGTTTTAACTCACTCAAATGGCTGAGTCAGGTCCGAGTCAACTCAGTCAAATAGTCTGAATCAGGTCCGAGTCAACTCAATCAGATAGTCTGAATCAAACGAGTCAGACAGCTGACTGGGATGACTAAGCCTGAATTCTTGTTCTTGCACAGGTCATAATTCTAACCCAATACTAATCTAAACTTCATTACCATTTCTAAAGCTTTGAATCTTTAACCATTACCAATTTAATTTCCTGAACTTCTAAGTCATAATCACTTGCAAATTTCAGTTTCAAACAACCTCCATTTCACATCCAAAGTCTTGAATCTTCAACCATTACCACTTGCAATTCCAGATTCATTCAACATCTTCTTCACATTCATTCTTCTATCTTCTACTCAGGCAATCACTACATATTCAACCTGAATTTCTACCAGTTCAATTATCTACAATTGTAACTCAACTCAATCAACTAAGCTGAACAAAAACATCCTGAACTTCATTTCTAATTCATCCTTGAGTAACATCTGCAGCAACTAAAACCAAATCTGGTAACTCAATTAGGATCACAGCAAATCTATTTACATACACATTAACACCTCTTTTCTTTTCTGCAATTTAGTTTCAACTCATTTATCTCAATTCAATCTGAAATCCCTAACATTCATCTACAACTCAGTAAACCACATCTCTTCCAATTCCTATTTCATTCACCAATTTCAGAATCACCTTCATGAGTTGAATTTTTCAACTAAACTTACTTCCACTTCTTTGATTCAAGTCATATAGTCGTTTCTAACATAACTAACACAGTAATACCTAGTTCTATAAATAATAATCACAATAACATTCAAAGAATGTAACAAACTTCAATTGGGTAAAAAGATTACCTTGAATCATTTCCTAATATGAAGCAGATGATTCTGATTTCCTTGCTTTGCCTATAATATAACCAATTCAACACCAATAACACTTCATTATCTTCTTATTAATAGAATCAAACCCTAGTTTCATCAATTGATTCAAATCATCAACCTCAACTTAATTCATGAATCTCAACTTCAAAACCCTAATTTCTATTTCTCAGATTTAATCCTTCGATTCCTAATCATTCTCCTATAAATTAACCACAACCTCATCTCCATCATCATCCATACATCTTCATTACTTGATTCCTTTCAATCAATTTCTCACTTTCACTCGCGATTCACTCGTACCAGAAGAACAGAAGAGGAGGAGGAGAAACCGAAGAAGAAACTAGATAAAAGAATGAACTTCTCTTTGCGATTTGGTTTTGATAAAACCAAAGATAATTTACTAAGGCACCGATCCAATTGGATATGGGCTGCCGAGAAATTTATTAATGTCTGGGGTTCCCTAAGTAAAATACTTGGTCTTCTGAATAGCTTTTTTGTTAAATGACTCTTTTACCCTTCGAGTACAATTTAGATGATTTTTTCTTCATCCGGTGTCCGAATGATGCGTTCGAGTAGTCCATTTCGTATAACTTTTCGAGATTTATCTAATAGTATTATTTATTATTTATTTTATTATTTTATAATGAATGTTCATATTTAATTAATCAAGTCATGAGCGGCTAAATCGTCTCTTGATCGGTTAAATAGAGTTGACGAATTTACGGGTCCTTACAGCTATGGGGTATATTTTGAGTATTAAATGCCTTCTTGTATATCTCCTAGTGCAAGTTTAGGCCTTAAAGTACTTTTTGGTCAATGAAGAGATAGTAAGACCAATGTCTGAGAAAGTGAATGTTATATTTGGATCAATTGAGCATCATACTCGACCCTGTGATGCTTACTTGCTCCAAAAGTTGCATATAAAATGGCGGTGGATGTCCTATACCCTTCAATTATCTACTTGTAGAAATACGAGTAAGATATATATAAATATCATGTTTAGTGTCATAGAATTTTGTTGCCAACTAAATAACATGTTTAGTGTCTACCCTCGTTCACAAGTAGCTAAATTTTGGAGTAAGGGTTTTGTGGGTATATCTCTTGTAAACCCTCACGAGATAAAACTCGTCCGATCGGGACACCTATGGATTTAAAGGCTTGTTGCACACGCTAAGTGCAATCGCGATGCCTGCGACAATAAGTTAGAAGTTTTATTTTTTTTAAAATTAGATTTGCTCGAGGACTAGCAAATAATAAGTCTGGGGATATTTGATAGACACAATTTTTTGTCTTATTTGAGTTCATATTTATATTGTTATTACTCAATTTTTGTATTAATAATGTTATTTTATTGTATTTTTAGGTATTTTTGTAGAATAAACAATTATGAAAAAATGGGCTTGAAAAGTTATAAAAGCACCCTCAAAATTAATAAAGTCACCCCAAGAGATTTGATAAAGGCAACCACACCATAGATAAGGCACCTCCTTCTTTAAATCTGAAATACAAAAGTGGCGGGAATTCTTCCTTTCTCCCTGCGTGAATCTGTGCACCAAATATTTGGGATATCTTACAAGGGTTAAGACAAGATGTCTTCTTGCAAGAGTTAAACATGTTTGGGAAACTCGAAAAGGAAAAAAAAAGTTGTTGCGTTAAATTTGGAAAGATATATCTCGGGTTTAAGGAAATATCGCGTGAGATATTATTCTCTCGGAGATTTCTTTTTCTTCCTGCCCACACGATTCTGCATCTATATATTGTTCGAACAAGGCAACTATAGAAATAACATCAAGGATATTTCCTCGAATATGAAAGAAGTTGGTTTAAAAAGAAGAAAATATCATCGAAAGTTAACTCTCGATCTGCCGAGATGATGATCGTTAAATAAAAGATATTTTTGGAGATTTGGGAAAAGATTTTCCTTTTAATAATTTTCTCTTCTTTAAAAGCTTCATAATAATTGTTCTGGATAGTCTTTAGGCTGTTGATTTTTTATAAGGGTGGAAAATTAGAATTTTGACATAATAATGAAAGTTGTAATATTAAGTTTTAAAACGATAAATCTTCCAAAACATGAGATTGGGTTCGATTTTTTTTTTTTGAGTATTTGGGAATAATAGTTGAAGTAGTGATAATTAATTTTACAAACATCAAAAGTAGTGGAATCCGAAACCCTAGAGTTTTCTCCTATTTTCTAGTCAATCAATTTATTTTAGTAATTGTTTTTAAATTTGATTCATAAAATCAACAACAAAAATTTCTTGTCTTAGCACATAATTAGGTAATTAGTTAGAAATATTATAATCTCCTTGGACAAACCCGTATTTGACGCTTCTACTTTGTAATTGTCGTGCGATCGCGGCTTAGGTAAAAAAAAAGTCTTATCAATTTTTGGCGCC
Organism: Papaver californicum; assembly: GCA_023531435.1. NCBI lineage: Eukaryota > Viridiplantae > Streptophyta > Magnoliopsida > Ranunculales > Papaveraceae > Papaver > Papaver californicum. Next base: position 1,307,986 of record JAJJMC010029998.1, read on the forward strand.
GCTGTCGGGGATTGAGAAATAATATTTTTGGTTAATCTTTACTTTTATGTTAATTAGGCTAGTTAGTTTAGAATTTTATTTTATTTTTATTTTATTTCTAGATTTCATTTGGGTATTCTTGTCTTTATTGTGCATATAGTATTTTACAAATATTTTGTAGAAAATTGCCTACCATAAAGGTTAGTAAAATCCAATTTTTCTTTTATTAATTTATATTTTTAGGTTTTAGTTCCTTTTTAGTGTGTTTGTGCATATTTTATTATTATATAAAATAAATAAAAAACACGTTTGCACACACCATTTTGCACCTTCGTCAGATCACCGATTTTTAGGAAAACCCGTGGATAAGTAAGCTGAACCCGTTCCTTGGGCCTGATGGGAGTTACCAACTGAAAGTCCACAAGGCTTAACCTTGTACCTTTGACCAGTCTTTGACTATAGGTATATTCTGTTAAGGTAAACCAAGATTACCTAAATTAGTGAACCCTGCATTTTGCATGTGCATAAATCCTTGTCAAACACTAGTATTTTTGCTTGTGTATGCCTCGTTGGAAACGTGTAGGAAATAGACTTGAAGAAAACGATTTGTATTGTTTGAGTCCGACTCCTAACACCTTTGTTGGTAGTTCATCTATATTTGTTGAAATCGGTGAGGAATGATAGACACATTTATGTGTCTAATTTGTTCCCAATTTGTATATTGTTATCTTTCAATTTTTGTACTAATATTGCTTTTTATTGTGTTTTTAGTTATTTTTAGAAGAATAAACAATTGTGGAATAATTGGTTAAAAAGTGTTAAGGCCACCCTCATTTTGGATAAGGGCAACCCCAAAGAAATTGAGAAAGGCACCCAGACTTTATTAAGGAACCTATTTCTTTGAATGTGAAATTGAAAAATGGCGGGAATTTCTTTGGTTTCATCTGTTCGAGTGCAACATGATTTGGAAGGAGAATTTTGATGGTTTTAAGACAGGATATTGTCTTAACCTAGTAATAAGAGTTTATACACGAAAAAAATCAACAAAAGATCGAAGGAAATCCCTTAAAAAAGAGTTTTTTGCGTGTTAAAAGGAAAAGAGTATCACTCGGGTATTTTATTCTTTATGAAAGAGATTTTATCTCGATATGTAAATGGGCAACAACATCTTATCATCGAGCCATAAGGAAACAAAATCAAAGAAATCAGGTATGAGACATGATATTGAGAGAAGAAAAAATCCGAGATTATTCTCTTTAAACCAAAAAAATATTTTGAAGATTCGAAGAGTTATTTCAAGATATTTGGAGGATATAGTTATTATAAATAGGGGTCAAGAAGAACTTAGTTGGGGGGTGGTGGGAGTTGGGGGTGGGGGGGTGGGGTGGGGGTGGGGTGTGTGTGGGGGGGAGGGTGGCTCTACCATAGAAATAAAGAAATCAAAATCAGAAAAAAAAATCATGATCGTGATGAAGAAGATGATCGTTGCTAAAAGGTTGAAGATTCCATGGCCAAAAGGTTGAAGATTTTGCTGTTAAAGCTTTTAATCTTTGCAATATTTATCTTTAGTTTGTAACACTTAATTTGTAACAGTGAGTTTGTAACACCTGTACACCGTTGCAAACTCGTTGCTTTTATTATTTTCTCTTCTTTTCATCTTTCAAAACTTTTTGAGTCATGTATCAATCTTTTGAGGGTGCTTTGGGCGTGATGAGCTAAACCCCATCACTGGGACAATGGAGGAAGCTATTTTTCACAATTGTTTGGTAACTATATTTAATTCTTTTATGACTTTTGCATTAATTTAAATTGGATTATGATTTTTACTAATTAGATGTGATTTTGTTTGATGGTGTATGCTTAGTCTAAATTACTTTTGATGCGCCATGCTTATGATTTACATCTAATGTTTTAGGAATCTACTTTTGGAAAAGAATCAGAGTCAACATTTCTATTATTTAATTGAGATATAATTGTCCAGAATTAATACTTGAACCGCATGAATATGAAAAATAGTGAAGTCCTATGTCTCAGTTATCCTTAATATTGTTATCATATTTTGTATATATTTGCTAGTATTAGGAATTAAACCTAAAATCAAGTCTTCACAAGTCCGAGTGAACGATACTTTTCTTACCACTTTCTGCAAACACATCAAGGAAACCAATGTAACTAAAACTCTAAGAGACCGTATGAACCCGTCTAGAGTAGTACGTGAACCTGGGGTAGTTTTACCCATTTATAATGGGAAATTTAGTATCAAACCTGGAACAATTAACATGCTTCGTACATTTAGGGGGTTAGACAACAAGAATCCCTACACCCCACGTTAGAGATTTTGAAATGATTTATGGGACCATGAGTTATCCAAATATATCAATAAATGTGCTTAGGTTGTGATTTTTTATTTTTTCCCTTGATAAGAAATCCAAAGAGTGGTATCATTTTATTACCTCTAAGACAATCACCAATTGGGATGGCCTAGTAGAGGCCTTTATTAAGAAATTTTACCCACAACATAAGACTGTTGGTGTTCGTCAGTTTATTCAGACCTTTAAACAAAAATTAGGTGAAATCCTATACGATTATGTAGAAAGGTTTAATGAGTTTTTATAACCAGTGTCTGCATCACGGTTTTGAAAAAGCCCATATGGACCAAATCTTGTATGAGGGCCTAGATAGTGAAACCCGTATGCATGTAGAAACAATAAGTGGTTGTGAGTTTACCCATCAGGAGCATGATAAGTGTTTTGACTCATTTATCGAGTTAGCCGAGAAAACTAGGCAATGGGTCTCGATGAGAGAACCAGAAGTAACTAGGAGCCCAATCCATAGGGTCAATCGCGTTGATAATAGTTCGGATATTCTTAGGCGTATAGAGGCCTTAAAAATTAGAAGCCAAAAAAGGTCGAGTCGGGTTATGGGCTATAACAATGAGCCCGAATTATACCCAAATGAAACTACCAGTGACCAGGTTAGTGTCTTGCATGGAGGTATGAACTCTAAATATGATGGTCAACCCAATTTTGACCCATACTCTAGTACCTATAACCCTGTTTGGAGACATAACCCAAATTTCTCGTGGTCTAAAGGGGCCTATCAGGGCAATGCTTTTAGCAATCCACCACCAGGTTTTCCTATAAACCCAATTCAAGCCCAAGAACCAAGCCCAGTTGATTCAAAGGTGTCATCTTTAAAAGAATCTATAAAACTATTTATTGAAAATAGTGTCTTAGATCGTGCCCAGAACACCCAAAATTTTAACATGAAAGGGAAGATGATCGATGACTTGGCCTTGATTAGTCAACGTTACCAACAAAATACTGACCAGGGCATCAATAACTTGGAGACTCAGATAAGTCAACTGTCAAATAGGCTAAATGATAGGGAGAATGGGAAATTTCCCAGTCAAATGACTCCGAATCCAAAAGAAGTCCACCAGGTAAATGGGTCGGGTAGTTCTACTGAGCATGTTCAAGCAGTCATTACCCTTAGGAGTGGAAAAACAGTAGAAAACACGGTAGAACAACCTAAGGGTAGTAATCAAACAGAGAGAGAGTCCGAAGTCGACAAAATTCTTAGTGATACTAGTGGGCCTGAGAAAGTTGCAAGCCCAAATGAGGAAAATATCCCTGAAAGAGTGTATACTCTACCCGCACCATTTTCCCAAAGGCTTGACAAGAAAAAGCCTGACATTTATATTGAAATCCTAGATATCTTTAAGCAGGTTAAGATCAACCTTCCCCTATTATATGCAAATAAACATATGCCAATTTATGCCAAATTCCTAAAGGATATGTGTACGGTTAAATGAGACATGAGTGTCCATAAAAAAGCATTCTTGACCCAACAAGTTAGTTCTCTACTTACACAACAATACCGAGTCAAATTCAAAGACCCTGGTTGTCCCACTGTTACTTGTACTATAGGCAATCAACGAATAAAAAATGCACTTTTAGATCTTGGGGCTAGTGTGAATCTTTTACCGTTCTCGGTATACGAACAACTTCGATTAGGGGAGATGAAACCAACTAGGATTACACTTTAGTTAGCCGATAGGTCAATCAAGATTCCACGTGGAATTATTGAAGACATTTTGGTTCAGGTAGAAAACTTTATATATCCAATTGACTTTGTGATTATAGACACTCAACCTATCTCATACCAAGAAATCCACATTCCAATCATCATAGGTCGATCGTTCTTAGCAACTGCTAATACAATAATCAATTGTCAGAACGGTCAAATGGAATTTTCTTTTGGCAATCAAAAAGTCTCGGTGAATGTTTTTAAAGCCTTTCGAGCCCCTTTAGACCATGAACACTATAAGTCTGTTTGCATGATTGATTCTCTAGTTGAGAACACTTTTAGCACCAATAGTGTTAGTGATCCGTTAGAGGCCTGCTTGGCCCATTTTGGAGCCTACTATGATGATGGTAGTTATTTTGAAGAAGTTAATGCGTTGTTAGATTCTGCACCAGTTTTGGATTATGGGAAATGGCAATGTAAACCTGAATCTATTTCGTTCACTACAGATAAGCATGTCCTATCTTTAGTTAAAGCTCCCACCCTTGAATTAAAGCCGTTACCAGATACTTTGAAATATGTGTTTCTAGGTAATGAGAATACTCTTCCTGCCATAATTGTCTATGACTTAGAGCCTGATCAGGAAAGTAAACTAGCTAGTGTTCTCCGAGAGCACAAGACTTCCCTTGGGTGGACCATAGAAGATTTAAAAGGTATTAGTCCTGCTGAATGTATGCACCGAATCTACCTAGAGGAAGGTGTCAAACCTCAATAGAAATGCAACGACTATTGAACCCCAACATGAAAGATGTTATTCGCACATAGGTGCTCAATTTGTTAGATGCGGGTATCATATACCCTATCTATGATAGTAAATGGGTCAGCCCTGTCTAGGTTGTCCCAAAGATATCTGGGATTACAGTAGTTGAGAATGATAACAATGAATTGATCCCCACCCGAGTTACTACTGGGTGGAGAGTTTACATAGACTACTGTAAGCTGAACTCAGTCACTAGGAAATACCATTTTCCTCTACCATTTATCGACCAAATGTTAGAAAGATTAGGCGGTCATAGCCATTACTGTTTTCTAGATGGATATTATGGGTATAACCAAATCCCCATAGCCCTAGAAGACCAGGAGAAAACGACCTTCACATGTCCATTTGGTACTTTTGCTTACATGCGTACGCCTTTCGGGTTGTGCAATGCACCCGCAATATTCCAACGTTGCATGCTAAGTATGTTCTCGGACATGGTGGAACGATTTTTTGAGGTCTTTATGGATGATTTTAGGTTTTTGGTTCTTCTTTCGATGAATGTTTGCACCACCTTACACTAGTTCTAGTACGTTGTAAAGAAAAAAGACTTAGTTCTTAACTGGGAAAAGTGTCATTTTATGGTTAAATCGGAATAATGTTAGGACATATGGTGTCCGCTAAGGGAATAAAAGTTGATAGAGCCAAGGTTGACCTGATTCCAAAATTAAGGCCACCTAAGAACGTAACAGATGTTAGATCTTTCCTTGGTCATGCTGGATTTTATCGTCGTTTCATCAAAGACTTTAGCAAGATTACCTTACCTCCGTCGAACCTATTTGCTAAAGATACTACCTTTGTTTTTGATGAAGCCTGTATTGAATCTTTTTAGAAGTTCAAATCTTCGTTAACTTCTTCCTTCATTATTCGACCACCTGATTGGAACATCCCATTTGAACTCATGTGTGATGCGTCCGATTATGCGGTCGGTGCTGTCCTTGGCCAAAGACATGATAAAGCATCTTTCGTGATTTATTATGCTAGTAAAACCCTAAACGATGCCCAGATAAATTACACAACCAATGAGAAGGAATTGTTAGCCATCGTGTTTGCACTTGATAAATTTAGATCATACCTTCTTGGGTCAAAGGTTATAGTCTACTCTGACCATGCGGCGCTTAAGTATCTTCTGTCTAAGAAGGACTCAAAGCCTCGTTTGATTAGATGGGTTTTACTGTTACAAGAATTTACTCTAGAAATTCGTGATAAAAAGGGTTTTGAAAATGTAATAGCCGACCATTTATCTCGTATCTTTGTTGAGTCTAGAGATGATGAGAGACCAGTCCTGGACACATTCCCTGATGAACAATTATTTTTCATCTCTCAGTTACCCTGGTTTGATGACATTGTTAATTATTTGGTAACTGATCAAATGCTTGAGCATTGGTCTAAACAAGATAGCGTAAAGTTCTTGTCTGAGGTCAAACATTTTTTTTGGGATGATCCATACTTATTCAAAAATTGTCCAGATCATATCATCCGTCGTTGTATTCCTGACAACGAAATCTCTATTGTGTTCACTTTTTATCACTCTGGAGCTTGTGGGGGTCATTTTAGTGCAAAGAAAACAACTACTAAGGTCTTGCACTCTGGTTTCTATTGGCCATATTTATTCAAAGATGCCCACAAATTTTGTCAAAGTTGTGAAAGATGTCAGAAATTAGGAAAGTTGACCCACCGTAATATGATGCTATTGAATCCTATCTTGATAATAGAAATATTTGATGTATGGGGTATTGATTTTATGGGTCCCTTTGTTAACTCTTTTGGCAACTTTTATATTCTGCTAGTTGTTGACTATGTGTCCAAGTGGGTTGAAGCCATAGTTACCAAGAAACGGTTGCCACGTTGTGATCAAGTTTGTTAGAGACAACATATTCTCTCGATTTGGTATGCCAAGAGCAATTATTAGTGATGGAGGGTCCCATTATTGTAATCGTTCCTTTGAATCTCTCATGAAGAAATAATCCATTATTCATAAGGTTTCTACACCTTACCACCCGCAGACTTGTGGCCAAGTAGAAGTGTCTAATAGGCAAATAAAACAAATCTTGGAAAAAACCATAAACCCCACTCAGAAAGACTGGTCTTGCGCTTAAAAAAATCTTTATGGGCGCTTTTAAGACTCCTTTGGGGATGTCTCTATATAGACTTGTCTTCGGTAAAGCCTGCCATTTGCATGTAGAATTAGAACACCGTGCTTATTGGGCCATTAAACGTCTAAACTTTGACCTACCAACCACTGGTGACAACCGTATACTTCAACTCAATGAGTTAGAAGTAATTCGTAATGATGATTACCAAAATGTGAAAATATACAAGGAGAAAACTAAATATTTTCATGATAAATCGGTTGCTCGAAAGTCATTTGAACCTGGTCAAAAGGTTCTCTTGTACAATTCTTGTTTACATCTCTTTCCTAGTAAGTTAAGATCCTGGTGGTCATTTGAACCTGGTCAAAAGGTTCTCTTGTACAATTCTTGTTTACATCTCTTTCCTGGTAAGTTAAGATCCTGGTGGTCGGGCCCATACTATGTCAAGATCGTTTTTCCTCATAGAGTAGTAGAATTTGAAAATCCGAAGAATGGAGAAACTTTCAAAGTTAACGGTCAACGGTTGAAACCAATTTTGGAGTTGACCACTCATGCAGTGGAAGAATCAGAACTGAATGATCATGACTATGATGACTAATCTGCAAGGTAACCAAGTCTGGCTGAAGATGTTAAACTTAGCGCTCTATGGGAAGCAATCCATCTGCTTTTGGTACACAATGCTGGTAATATTTTCCCTATCTCTTTTACTTTGCTCGGAATTCTCTTTGTTCATGCTTTTATTCGTTATCTTTAGAACATCGAGGACTATGTTCATTTTAAGTCTGGGGGTAAGGGAGAAAAATTTAAATTTTTAGTTGTACCAAACACTCCAAAATCTAGAAACTTGTGAACAATTCAGGATGACACTAGCCATAATAAGTAAATGGAAATAAAATTCTTGGATGTAGGAGTTGAGGGACCCAACTAAATGGTCTATTCATAAAAGGACAAAACTCAGGTGTTAGAAATAACATGATAGTTGTCACCATATCTCGAAATCATCATAACCATATCACCTTCTGTTTTTATTTTTACAACTTTGTGTTTCTCTAAGTGATTTGGTGGGACACTAGTATCGAATTGTTATCGTCGTTGGGATGAAGTATAAGGATTTAGACCAGTGGGAGCGTATCTGAATCCATCAGGATTTATCCTGGTGGCGACCTTCAAAAAAATATGGGAAACACCGTTCACCTTAGTCAATATGTGCAAACTTCATCATCTCCATATCCATCTTCTTGATCTATTCATGTGATTGTTGTTTGTTAGATTCCGAGTATTGTGGTCCATTATACGGCTAACTGAGTAGTGCTTTGTTATGAATTTTAGTATGCTTGAGTAAAAACTCGTGTACATCAATTGGACTCAAAACGGGGTAATTCCTCCCATAGTCAAATAATTTTGTTGCCAACTAAATAGCATGTTTAGTGTCTACCCTCAATCGTTCACAAGTAGCTAAAATTTGGAGTAAAGGTTTTATGGGTATATCTCTTGTAAACCCTCACGAAAAAAAACTCATCTGATAGGGACACCTATAGGTTTAAAGGCTTGTTTCACACGCTAAGTGCAATCGCGATACCTGCGACAATGAGTTAGGAGTTTTATTTTTTTAAGATTAGATTTGCTCGAGGACTAGCAAATAATAAGTCTGGGGGTATTTGATAGACACAATTTTGTGTCTTATTTGAGCTCATATATATATTGGTATTACTCAATTTTTGTATTAATAATGTTATTTTATTGTATTTGTAGGTATTTTTTAAGAATAAACAATTTTGGAAAAATGGGTTTGAAAATTTATAAAAGCACCCTCAAAATTGATAAAGGAACCCCAAGATATTTGATAAAGGCACCCACGCCATATATAAGGGCACCTCCTTCTTTAAATTTGAAATACAAAAGTGGTTGGAATTCTTCATTCTTCCTTGTGCGAATCTGTGCACCAAATATTTGGGATATCTTACAAGGGTCAAGACAAGATGTCTTCTTGCAAGAGTTTAAACATTTTTTGGGAAACTCGAAAAGGAAAAAAAATAGTTGATGCGTTAAATTTGGAAAGATATATCTCGGGTTTAAGGAAATATCGCGTGAGATATTATTATCTCGGAGATTTCTTTTTCTTCCATCCCACACGATTCTGCATCTATATATTGTTCGAACAAGGCAACTATAGAAATAACATCAAAGATATTTCCTCGAATAGGAAAGAAGTTGGTTTTAAAAAAATTGTCATCGAAAGTTAACTCTCGAATAGAGAGGTTAGGGTCGAGTAGAGGGGGCGGAGATCGAGAGGAATTTTTTTCCAGAGTTGTTCTTCAAAGTGAGGAAGAAGAATAACAAACAACACTTACAAGTTGTCGCTGAATCCGTTACCATTTCTTTCAAAATTAATATCAATAACAACATTTCCTTCATTAGTTCAGCGACAGTTTGAGCTTCTACTACACCACAGAGCCGTTCTTTCTTCACAACAACAAAAAACAGTCTTATCCAGCTGTTCTCTTGATCCGTGCTTCATTTACTACTCATGAAATCTGTCTTTGATTCAACAGAAAATTAAAAGAGAACTAAGTTTTTCCATATTAATAAAATCAAATGTTTATTTAATTTTCTTTTATTATTTTCTCCGTGAGTAGCTAATTTCCCTCTCTAGGCTGTAGGAGGAAACTATTTTTGATGTGTAATTATTAGTTTTTGATTTCTTTGACATATTTACTCCAAATTGAGCTATTAAATGATTAATAATTTTCTCTTATTTAAAAGCTTCATAATAATTGTTCTGGATAGTCTTTAGGCTGTTGATTTTTTTATAAGTGAAGGAAAATTAGACTTTTGGCACACCAACGAAAGTTGTAATATTAAGTTTAAAACGATAAATCTTCCAAAATATGAGATTGGGTTCGAAAATTGTTTTGAGTATTTGGGAGTAATAGTTGAAGTAGTGATAATTAATTTTACAAACATCAAAAGTAGTGGAATCTGAAACCCTAGAATTTTCTCCTATTTTCCAATCAATCAATTTATTTTAGTAATTGTCTTTAAATTTAATTCATAAAAAATCCACAACAAAAATTTCTTGTCTTAGCACATAATTAGATAATTAATTAGAAATATTATAATCAATCTTTGTGGACAAACCTGTATTTGCCGATTCTACTTTGGAATTGTCGTGCTATTGCGGCTATAGGTAAAAATAAAATTCTTATCATAGACCGCCATACCAGAACCTTAAGTTTATCCCCCCCCCCCCCTCCAAATTTGTGACGTAATCAACCTTTATATGTGATATGTCATGTGGAGAGCTCAAGGAGGCTTGTTCTAATCATGTGTGTCACAAGGAGAGCACAAATTTGGATGAGGTCAAGTATGACCTAGGATGACCATCTGTCGATTAGATGAGCAGAGGCATGGATGGCTCTGTAGAAAGGTTATGACCTTACGTCACTTGTGCAATCTTAGGAACAAGATGAGTCATCGTCCAACCTTAAGAGAAAGTTAAGTCTTTGTCCAACCATATAAGCAAGATAAGAGTCATTTTCCAACCGTAAGAGCTATGAGAGAAGTTGTCCAACCATAAGATCTAAACGAGTCGTTATCCAATTATAAAAGAAAAACAATCCTTCCATGGCGGGACGAAGGCATGGTCGGTCCTGAAGAAACGCTATGGAGGATGCTTAGTACCTATGATGACATTTCAGAGTACTAAGTCGTCCAAGTATCAAGGTGACGTTAAAGAGTCTTGGTTTTTTACGAAAGACTCGGGGTAACTTTAAAAAGTCTTTAGCTTGATTACGAGGTTGTGGATGTTAAACTGGGCTTAAGAGGACATCATGTATTGACACGACTATCATCTTGAACTAGTGATAATTCGCCGAATCGCGACTATGTTAAACATATTTATTAAAACCTTTTGAATCCATATATGGTCTGGGTCCCTTATAAATATTATTGTAAGTGAGATTGAATAAAAGAAAATATGAAGTCAACATTTTTGTATGTATGAATTTTTTTTCTCACAATAAATACATGTCTGGTATTTAGAGTTACAGATATAGGGTTTTGAATCAAAAAAATTTGTATTATTTTTATTCTCTTCGGTTTCAGAATGCCATCGATTTGTAACCAAACCGATTTGAACATGGTTCGGTGTTGGTTTCAAAAATCATGAAACCGAGTCTTATGGTTTTGTAAAACCAAACCAAACCAAACCGAACAACACCATGTACAGTCATAGTCTTATCTAAGTAATCGATCTCGAGTTAAACTAGCCAGTTCGCAAAACGACTATTTCTCTTGGTTAAAAAATCACCATCTATATCAGCATTGCATATATGTAGTTCTCATCAGTTATGATTTAGCTGACTAAAATCTAACAAATTTTACTACCATGGTAGTTGTCCATTACTAGATCGTAGATAACTTTGGCTAACTATGCTCAACGTAGTGTTTGCTCTTATTGGACTTGCATTAGCCCTAGCCCCTAAGGTGTGACCCATTATTCAAAAACAAGGTAGGGGGCCCAATCCAACGACTTACAAATCATTGTCACGTGTTCCTTGTTTATGAACCGCCAAAATGTTTTCTCATAGGAAACGTCTCCCTGTTTCTTTTGTTGCCCTATTTTCAAAAATCTATAAAAGGGCCCAATCCATCAAATAGTTTTTTTTTATGGCTTCTCAGTCTGTTTTCATCCTAAGCTAGCTTCCATCTACCTTTCATGTTAACCACAGTTTTTAATATCTTCTGTTTTTAAAATTTGAGTTTTTTTATCGTTCTGTTATGCAAGTGATGATAAAAATGACAGGGACATCAGAAGTCTAAGGATAATTAAATGTTGACTCGTCTTGGGAATCTCTCTGATGCATATAGATGAACACTTCAAATCATCTTCTTTGATTTCAATTTTAGCTTAGATTTTAATTTTACGATCAATCTTTTATTAACATTGCTTTGTTTTTGGATATTTAGTGGTTTGTTGCTGGATTTGATTTAAGATTTTATTGGAATTCACAAGTGATGATAAAACAGACAGGGACATCAGAAATCCTTTCAGGATAGTAATATGTTGACACGTCTTGGGAATCTCTCTGATGCATCTTCATAAAATTTCATAGGATGTTTCAATTTGGTTTTGCAGTTGATTTTGGCTTTATTAGTTTTTGCTGTTTTTTCTTTTGGGTTCTTTGATTAGTGATTAGTGTCAATGATGGTATTAAATATACTATGAGTTAATAACTATGAACACACAACCTAAAACTGAGGCACTAATTACCTATTTTTCTTACATCGTCTTGTATCTGAGTAGTTGGATTTATCTCTTTGATTATTAGTTTTTACAATTGTTTTTGATTGTTCCTGTTTATGATGTGTGATTGAGATAGAAGCAGTGCCAATGATGCATTATATACATGTAATTATCAGATTAAACGATGATGATTTGTTTTTTAATTGTCACTATCGCTGAGGCATTTATCTTGATTTAATTGTAGGATTATAGCTGTGATGTGTTTTGTTGATTTTGTAGGTTTGGAATATTCCCATTCTTAAATTTTTCTGTAGGTTTTTCGTAAGACTCTTTCTTATGTGGCGAACGGGCGAAGCCACTCAAATGCCTTCACCTCATGGTGACTTGTGGAGTTTCTCATCAAAAGAACACATGAAACTTTGATTTTGTGTCATTCTTGTTGAAAATCTGATTGCTTCCATTGGGCTATATCTTGTAAAATTCCTTTTAATATAATGGTTAATTCATAATTCACGTCGCCCTTTTAAATATTTTCTTATATGACCCTAATTCATAATTTTTGAGCCCGAAAACTACAACAGTTGTGCAGAACAGATGAATTAGTGGGATCCTCTTTCACATTTCTTGTGACCAGTGATTTTTTTTTCGTTATGAAAAAAACACAAATGTTTTTCGATATACTAGCAATCAACCTCTATCCATTCTCAAGGGCAAGGTAAATGCAAGTGATACGATAATGTTAAGTAAATAAACCCATGTGTAAATTTTATCTTGAACATAATTTTTTTTTATAAGATTTGATATTCCATTTAATCAAAAAGTCTCTCTAGATAAAATTGTGCAAACACACCAATTTTTCCTTAATAGGTTACTCAATGAAACGATGATTCAATTCTTGGAATCCCAATCTGATTCTCAAAATAATTTTTATCAAATGAAGACGAAAAACAGTACTATACAACTCCATAGCTTTTGAGAGATCCAATGTTTCAAATCTCTTGTCAGATTTCTAATATTTAGAAACAGACTAAAGACCACCTCTAACTGAAACAATCCAACATACTGTGGTGTGAACAACACCATATATCTGAAGCACGTTTCAGATTAGTCTTTTGGTCTAAGCCCTGTCCACTTTGAAGTTCACCGTTATTAAGGGCTTCTATAACTTCAACCCCATGTATTTTTCGAAGAATTTCAAGGCATTTAGGTGATCTACCGATAACTGTTGACACACAAGTAACTAATGAAAACAAGTCACCAATCCCTAGATGTTTTTTTTGCAATATCTACAATAACTAATTGTAGTTGATGGAAAAAATAATGAATATAAAATGCACAATCATTTTCATCCATAATTAGTTTTTTGAGGCCATTATACTCACCTCTCGTGCTATTGACTCTATGATAGCCTTTTCCTCCTAGCACTGAAAGACTCAACCATGCTTAGAAAATTAATTATTTACTGTCTCTAATGAGATATAAGTGGTAGTAATAACATGTTCAGTTTCAACAAAATGCTCAATCACAATTACTTTCACCGATATAACGCAAAACTATAGCCATTTGCTCCTTTGATGAAACATCTTTTGATTTATCAATAAGAATAGAAAATAATGAATCACATATATCACTAATAATTGCTTAGATAATTTCATATGAAATAACATTTGCAATGGCTTTTTGGAAATCAGGTGATGTCAACTTCAAGTTTTTGTGCATTTTCTAGTATGTAAGGATCTATTTATTTTTAATTATTTTCACCAAGCCATCCTAAATGCTCAAGAAAGTTATCTTTGTTGGTTGAATCCTCAACATCATTATCCCCACGACTTAGTCGTAGAAGAATTCTTGATGTTTGAATCGAAACACCCAAACGAATCTGATATTGCCTTTGAATCCGATTGTTTAGTAATTATTGTTTCATATATTGCTCTTGATTTAACAAGGCATCATATTATTCTTTTGTGAAAACTATCAAAATCTCCTACATGTTTTATAATCTTTTTTCTTCTTCCATCTTGAAAATCCTTCGTCTGCTATGTAATATGTACTACCTGACTTGAATAAGTAACATTTTAAACAAAATAATTTATCTTTTGCAACGATTTATCTTAATCAATCAACAAAATCCACAAACAATTTGGCTTGAATTTTCTAGCATTATCATTATCGTTACACATAGTTGATTTGCCCTGTTTGGTTCAAATAATTGGACGTATTTCCTAGGAATTGGTTTACCTAGTGTTTTAGGGTAAAAACAAATGTACTGTAAAATGGTACTTTCAGGTAGGTTCGAGAGATCAAAATCGTACAGGACGAGCCTAAACCAAGAAATGGCCGTTCACGTCCTGCTTCGATCACAAAGGTGAAGAAGATTGGGTAGGTCTTAGGGGAGGGAAGGAAAAAAGGTTGAGAAATATCAGTGTGAAAAGTAGTTGTAGTGTGTATAAAAGAATGAATTATCTCTGGGATGAATCGCCAATTCTGTATATCTTAGTTTTTGTTTCCAATAAATGAAGCCATTTATTCATAGTTTAGAGGAGACACACTAAGTGAAGGAGAGATGGAGAAGTGACGGTTGTGGAGATTGTAGTGGGGTCGTGTCCGGAAAGTAAGGAGTACATGTCTGACCACTACTCCTCGTCTCCTCAACTGCTCTGTAACCATCCCACTACTTGTTACCTTTTTTTCGTGGATGTGTTGCTACAATGCACGATTGCCATAGACCGCCAGACCAATACCCCAATGAGAATCCCCTATGTGTTGTATTTGATATCTCATGGAAATAGTGGATTCGTGGACTAACACTTTGTTTTAAGTCAAGTCAAGGACTTGCTAAGTCAGTGAGGCAAGTTGCTCAACTCACTAAATTGGTAATCTGACTGATTAATGTCGAGTATGGTAAATTTAATGGATATGTACCATCTTTGGAGTAACATAAAGTATTTTAATGGCCAAACGTTAGCTTAGAAGTGACTTGGAATAAATTTAAAAGATGTTAGAAGCCAAGATTGTGTAAAAGTTCTTAAAGATTAGATGTAGCGCGCTTAAGAACGAGGCTTAATAGATAACCATATATGGTTAACGCTGACATTAGACCATCGCTTGAGAAAAGTGTGGCATGTCCCTTGGAGACGTAGCCTGGATAAGGATAGCGCTGGTCTTTGAGCCAACATAAAGTGTGAAGCATCCCTTGGGGCTAAATTATGCTAGCGCTATGAGCTAGCGCAAAGTATGGCGTGTCCCTCGGGGACGCAACCTAAATTAGACTAGCGCTATGGGATAGCGCAAAGTTAGCGCTATGGGATAGCGCAAATTTATGGCGTGTCCCTTAGGGACGTAGCCTAAATGAGGCTAGCGCTTCGAGCTAGCAAAGTGTGGCGCGTTCCTTAAGGACGATGCCTAAATGATGCTAGCGTTTTGTTCTAGCAATGTGTGGCGCGTCCCTTAAGTACGCGACCTAATTGAGGCTAGCACTTCGATCTAGCAAAGTTGTGGCGCGTCCCTTGAGGACGCGGCCTAAATGAGTCTAGTGCTTCATGCTCCTTTATAGGCATTGCTCTTTTATTGTTGCGCGTTCAAGAGGAACGACACACAATTTATTGCGCGTCCTTGAGCATAATACTAAAGTGACATATTTTTGTAAAGTCAGGACGACAGATTGTAATACGCTTTTTTCGAGCAAGATATTAAGCTAGAATGCGTTCTGAGAGATCATGCATTAGTTATTTTTAGAATTGATAGATGTTATTAGAACATCGATGCACATTCAAGACAAGTTCAAGGAATTCAACTGTGGAATTTATGCTACTTGAGACTAGTTCGATATGGAATAAATTTTGTGAGTGTTTGAGAGGCTACAACATCAGTTTAGAATGATTGCAGCTATTTGTAGAGATTGCATTCTTAATTCGCTTGTGGAATATCAGTAGAGATACAATATTTCATGTTTTAATATGAGACTAGATGTATGCGCATAAATATGTGTATATACTTTTGTGTTCCTGCTTCTAGACAGAGAGAAATTTTATAATTCTAGCCCTTGTCAAAAACTCACCATCTACTTTAAGTCCCCTTCTTAGTGAGGAACAACAATGTTGTGCAGTAAGCACTAGATGGTGACAATATGCTTATAACAATTATATATGCATAATTAAAATTTTAAAAGTATAGGAAGATGTACTTAGCTTTTTGTCTTCCAGGTATCGAGATGTATGCCCCTTAGCATCAACTCTAGTTGGGATTAATAGATGTCCACGTTTTTGTCAGGACTGCTTGCACATGAGCAGAGAGAGAATATTGGCGTTAATTGTCCTTGGGTTTTGAGTATGTAGGGATCAAGTGCTAGTAATGGCCTCATTAAGGCGGCAGTACATGAGAGATAGGACACCCGGAGACGATGCTTTGAGTTGTAGCTAGTAGTCAATCCATCTAGGAGTTGTCCAATCAATGTAGATTCAATGCAGATATTATATATAGACAGAGATACATGGATGGGCACCTATCATGACTTATTACCTTACTAAGATTCTTTGTAAAACTATACTAAAGTTTAATATATTTTTTGATACATGGGTCAGAAACATATTCTTTTACGATTTTGGCTTTAGCAAAAACCCACAATCTACATTAAGTCTCAGAGACGTTGCAGTTGGCTTGAATTTCCTTAGCATTCGTACTGGTGAAGCAGCTATCAACAATCAATCCGCAAGAGGGAGGCATCACAAAACATGTCAGGAGAGTCCGTTCACAGGTAGGACGACTAGTTAAAGCTTTAACGTCAGTTGGGAAAGCTGGAAGCCCATGTGTGCGCGTGTAGAAGGGAGAACTCATTTTCCTTCTCAAATTAGGAAACCAATTTGGTATATAAAAGAAGTAGTTGTCTTCCTTTGCTTATTATCACAAACGATAATTGTGTTTCCCAGGTTATCAGGTCAAGTTGGTCGGACACGAAAAGGGGATTGGATGACCAAGGAAATGATGGAATGAATGATAAGATATGCGAATGAATGAAAATTTTCGTTGAATTCCGTCGTCAGAAATTTCAGATATGAGGGTCTTCATTGAAAACGCTATAAAATCTTCATACGATGTCCATTTTCGGAGATCCACCCTAAATTTTGATGCCCAGGAGACCATTTATCTCCTACTGTAAAAATATATAAGTTTTGAGTTCGTTCAGGGCCTCAAAAATACAAAACAGTAAACTTCCATGAAGATTTCAAGAATTTTTCAGATACGACATAGTTTAATATTTCGATCATATCTCTTAGATCGTTATCCGATTGATGTGATTTTTAGTATGTTATAGAGGACATCCACACAAAGAGTTTGGTATATAAATCGTCCCTATATTCTTCACCAATTACTCTTAGCTTGCAACTTTGTACATGACAGTGCAAAATTAGTTCTGACGAGCTTAATGTAAAAACGTATTTTATGTCTTCAGCCTATTTGCTCATGTTTTAGATGATTGATAATGGATATTTATGTCATTAGTTCACTTGTACTATGAAATTTCTATTTGGTGCTTGGATTTCATGATTGGAGTTCTTCAACTTGTTGAGATGATGTTGTAGGCCGAAAACGAGAATGAAACAAGAAAACAAAGCAAAGATAGTTGTAATCGATGAAGTTGAGGATGCCACCACTCTTCCATTCCAGGGACGTGATGACATTGGTTATGACATTGTGGTTGAGACAGATACTCAAGGAGGCAGCGCTTCACAAGTTGAAAGGGTGACGACCATGGTTGAATACTTTGTTGTTAACCTTGTTTTTAATCCTCCATTCAGCGTGCACCTTCCAAGTAATATATGTATTTACTGGAGGGTTGGCCTTCCAATTGAATATGGTGAGTTGTACACTCAAATGTAGCAGAATTACGTTCACGTCTCTACTATCTAGAAGTACGGACACTGCTCTTTTCTAGTGAAGTGTATAGCTGAGATAATGCCCATCACCGAGGTGTGTACTGTGAGCACATAAGATTGGAATATTTATTTTTTATTTTCCGTGAGAAAATATTATCCAGCCTCCCAGTTCTTTGTTGCTCTTCCTTATGCAGCAACCACTACACCATATGACCAATTTTGCAATGATTGGTGTTTTGGGTTTGAAACGGATATATCCGTTGCAAAAAACAAAATATACGTTGCTCTAAATTCGATTATTATAAAGGAAAAGGGAAAGTAGGACATACTCGTTATTATTAAAATAGTTGAGGGTTTAAATGTCTATTTCAAAGCTTATTATCCTCCCCTTATTTTTCTATTTTCATTTCCTTATTTTTTTTCTCTCTCCCAAAACATATCGAGTTCTCTTCCTCTTATGGTTCCTCTCTTCTAACCCTAAATTGAGATCTTCAAAATCAAACCAAAATTTCAGAAATCAAAACTTATCTCTCCTAAACTCTGATTTCATAAATAAAAACTCTTATGTCGGATATTAAACCCAATTTTTCAATGATTCAAATTCAATAAACCCTAGATTTGATTTGCTTTTATTCTTCTTGCATCCCTAGGAATTCGACCTATAGTTATTGCATGTAAATCTTGATCTTATTTTCCTCTTTCGGTGTTCCGTTTGAAGCATTATAAATCAGTGGGTGGTTATATATTTGGGTCTTATGAACAAAGTAAAGACATAGAGAGTGGGGGATTTATTTCTAGGTGATTATTCTTGTTCTCTATTTTTAATATTGGTTTATTTGTATATTATTTCGATTTCTGTAAAATGCGTTTTGGGTTCCGTTTTTTTTATTATGCTTAAATAAAATTAGAGTTTTACAATTGTTTGATGGGTGGTTGAAGCTATTTTCCTTTATGAAAATTGAGTGAGAAGTCTCACTGAGTGTAAAATATATTATTTCATTCTTCCAGATCTTAGAGGGATTAGTGCTAATATAATTAGAAACTAAAGTCAGAATGAATTTTTCAGGCTGGGTCTTACAAATCTGGATCAAAATTGAGGTTTTCTGGTAGTATGTTACTCTTAAGGAATGGAGGCCACTGCTGTTTTAGTTGATGGTTCTTATTGTAATTCCTCGTGAAGGTAATTATTGAGAAGTTAATGTAAGATTCTCATCCAAATGGTCCGGAAATTATTAGTCAGTTTCTATAGAAATTTAGGGGATTAAAATGGCGTAGTATATGCTACTGCTAATTAATTTCGATTTATTGGTTATTTTGATTTTGACCTAACTATGTGAATATTACCTGACAAAGTTAGGGGTTTTTTGTTGGAGCCTTGCTGTACATATTTTGGTGTTTTTCATTTTGTATTATGTAGTTTTGAAGCATGGGGTATGTTTTTATTTCAGTTTAATGATTTTTTAAAGTTGTTGTGATGTAAAATCTATTGTAAAAGTGAATGATATGCATCAGAGTTGGGTTTGTGGCTTTGGGGTCGAATTTGGTCATCTGATGCTATTTTTGGCTTTATGATCTATCATTTATCTATGGTGCTTGTATTCGTTGGAGTTTATTTATCTGCAAGGAGTAGTTTTAAAGCATTGGTACATTTTGATTCCAGTTTTGACATGTTTTAAGTTGTTAGATCAGTTGTTAATGTTTAAGTAGTTTAATTTAGTTTGTTTTGTTTAGATTGTTTTGTTTTGATTTCAGTTTTGATATGTTTAGTTTAACCATATGGTATTACATGTTTAAATATTTCCTTGTGTCGTTTATTAGTTGTTTTTCTAATTGCGGTTAGTCGTGTCATCTTTGTTGTTGTTGTTGTGATAGAGGTATTGTCGACATTACAGTTTCTGCTATTATTGTTGTAATAGTCTGGGTAACCTGCTATAGTTATCATTGTTGTCTATGATGGTGTGAGGAAACAGATTATAAAGTATGGTTTGTGTGTTTTGATGCAGGGTTTGTAAAATACAATCGTGGTTTTTGTTTATCTTGTATCTGAATGTTCAACTTCTTACTTTTCTTCTTGTTGGCTGCTTACTTAGGTATTGACATATTGTGCGTGAAATTTGTTCATCGCAGATAGAGGTTTGTTGGCTTAACTATAGTTTCTTTACTATATTTCTGGTTTTGGCTTAATTGTAGGTTTAGCACTCATTGTATGCATTTTACTTGATTGATGAGACAATATTATCATGTGGTTATGTGGTATTTACTATGGGTATGAAAAACTACAGTGGTGGGATGATGCTCTCAAGGCGTACACTTTCAAATCATCTCAGGAGTACTAAGGAACATATTTTGAACTCGCAGGCTAAGTTTATGGAGCATGATGACAAACCTCTTCCAATAGATATCCGATTACTTGTACTCTTTCAGGAAAGGTAATTTTGATTTTTTTGACCGATTAGGAATTTTTACTGGTGATTGATAGACACATTTTAGTGTCTAAATTGCACCTTAATTTCTAGTGAGTTAGTATTCGATTTTGTGTCTATTACGTGTTTTTATGCTTTTGTAGGTACATTAGAAGAATAAAGATTTGTGGAAAAATTGGCTCAAAAAGTGTTAAAGGCACCCGGGAAAATGGATCAAGGCACCCACACTTTGGATTGGGGCACCCTTGGATCGGGCTGAGCTGGATCGGGCCAACTCAGCGGGTCAACTCGGCTGGATCGGGCTGACTCATCGGGATCGTCGGAGAAGCTGCTGTGTACGCTGTTCAATCAATTTTCGAGTTGTTTTCGGCTCCAAATCGTCCCACACGCTAGAAGATATCTCATACAAGTCATAACACGTGAATAGATAGCAAAGAATGCCGAGAAATCTGCTCGGGAATGTGATTTTGGCCGGAAAAAGGAATCACTCTTTGATTCGGATTTGGGAAGATTCTAGAGTGTTTTGGAGAATTCTATTAGGTTTAGAACTCTCCCTAGGGTTTCTACAACCTATATAAACCAAGAGAAGCCAAGAAAAAGGGGAGAAAAAGCCTAGAGATCGATTCCGTCAATTTCCGATCACTTCCGGTGATCGCCGGTCACTGCTGCTGCACCGGCCGGCGTGTTCTTCATCCCATCGCTGCCGAAGACTAAGCAACATATATATCTGTTGTTGATTCAAACTTCTCTGTTGCCTTAGATTTCAGACCTTTGTTGCTTAGAATACTTTCTGTTACAGCTGAACCCTCTCTTGCAACATTTATAAACGTATCTGTTCAGCTGTTGCACTATTATTTCACCTTGTAATCAACTTTTTGAGCAATGAGAAGATCTTTTGAGCAAGTTTTCTTCACCATGGGCTAAGTTTATTTACTGGGATGATGGATAAGGTACTTTTCTCAATTTTATGTGATTTAATTATTTTCTAATAATTATTTATAATTCTTTTGTTATTAGAATTGCATAGTTTTAAATAGTGAAAACGGTTTTCTTTCAACAGTTGTGCTTTTGCTTGATGGATTATGCTTGGTTAATTAATTTTGATAGTCCATGCTTGTGATTTATCTCTGTTTGTTAGCCTAATAAAACCAATTTTGGCAATTACTTGTGCTTCAATTAATTTAATAAGAATTATCTGATTAATCACATAGGTTGTTAGAATTACCTGATTCCTGATTCCTAGTCCTTTTAAAATTATTCAAAAAATCATCTTTTAGGTTATTTAGTCTTTTTCTTACTCCTGGAATTTTCTAGAGTTAATTAGAATCATTATTTTCTAAAATCATTACCTTCACAAGTTCGAGAATCGAACCTTTATTTACCACTTCTAAAATTACATCAGTGATCTAGCTTACACAACTAGTAATTTGGTATTGCTCCTTCGTATTGAGAGCTCCTCCTTTATATTGATGCATCTGCTGAAGCTGAATTTGTCTCAGTGTAGAGCATTTGCGAAGGCTCTACATAATAAGGAAATTGAGTTTGAAGGTGCACGTTTAAAGAAGGTGGATGATAACCCATTGGCTGTTGTTGAAGCTCTTATACTTATAAATAATCAGTTGTACCAGCATGAGGTCTGTGTATCCTATATGTTATAGACTTCAAATGATTTTAATATCCAGCACACATGGTGTTCTTAAAAACATTCAAGGGTTACCCTTATCATGTGGTTCTATAGTATTTACTATAGGTTGAAAAACTATAGCGATGATGTGATTCTCTCAGGGCCTCTACACTCAGGCATCAAATCCCCATGTCATTTTGGATGCTACATTAGGTTTGTACTGTTATCCGTGTGTCTGGTTTACGTCTTTTGTTTTTTTTATTTTTGCTGCAATAAGCATTAACTAATTGGGACTTTGCACAACTAATAGTACTGTATTTACTTGTGGTATCTATTTGTAGGGAAAGATGGTTTGACTGGATTGGAAGAAATGGCAACAAGGAGATCTCTCGAGATGGCTCAAGTTGAACTTAATGATGTGGACCTTATCTTGATATGCACATCTACTCCATAGGATGTTTTTGGTAGTGCCCCTCAGGTATAAGTGTCTTCAATTAACTCAACATGACTGCTTTATATTTAATATAGCTTGGTTCAAAATCTACCTTGAAGTCTGTAACTGACTATACTACCTTTGTCTTCATCTATGCGCAACTATAATTTCTTATGCATGAAATTTATATTTATTGTTTGTTTTTCAAAATTTATATATCATTTTACGTTCTAACTAAACTAATCATATGCTATTTTTTGTACCATAGAAGTTCTCGTTTTGTTATGTATGTTTGAAATTGTTCAAGAGTACTCCAACATATAAACTAGTCTTGTAATAGCCGGTTTATTCGGTTTCATTTGACTTTTTCCATCTATTGATTTTAACATGTTTTTAATATATTTTTTAGGCATATGACTCTGAATATGTCCATGATTCTGTAGCACCAGATGTTGTTGGGGACGTCAACTTAATGATTATGATGTTCTGGTAATTTTCATTCCATTCATTCATGTAATGTTTTTCGAAACTATTATGAACAACTTCCTGGTCTTTCGTTCTTTTTTCCTAATTACTTATTAACTTATTCACCACGAATTGATTGGGTTCGGTTGAACTGGCTCTAAGATGCTACTTTTATGTTCCAGTGAACTTGGCCGATTTTATTCGAAAAAAATTAAAAGTGTAAAGATATGTGTCGATCACTTTCATCTGGGTACCTAGGCCGGATTCATGTTGAACAAATTTTTTATTTTTTTATCCATGAAGTTCCATAGTCTTTCTTTCCCTCGTAATTTCTTTTTTATTTATTTCTTAGCCTTCTGTTCTAACTATTGGTTGTATATCGATTGAAATAAAAGAAGTAAAACATCTGAACTTGAGTAAGTTTGAGCTTGTATCAGTTTGAGTATTTTACAAATACTGACTGTATGTACTCCCCCTTTTTCAGGTGCTATTGCAATAGAAGTTTGGAATAGCTAAACCCTGCATCATGACTAATTACTCAGCATGTTGCACCCCAAGGAGAAAGCTGGTAAATATTAATAACATTTCTTGTATGTGTAATCTCTTTCTTTAAAACGATCTTGGTTATAAGATACGATCTTGGTGGTGATGATTAATAAAATGTCTTGATTGTTATAATTCCTCCTTCCATATGGATAAATTTAGTCTTCAACTTCATTTAGAATGGTATACATGTGTAGAAATGAAAAATATATATACGCAGGTGCATGTATGTGTGAAGAAATCTTACAGGAATTAAGCAATTGATTTTTATTTTTTTTTAAACTTAATTTTATTTAGCAACGAATATAGACATTGCTTAAATTTATTTTATCCGTTGTTTTAATTAAACTAAGCAACTCTATAAAATATTTGAGCAACATATATAAATGTTGCTTCAATTAAATTAAGCAACTTTTATGTACGTTGCACAATTTGCAACGCTGTGTTCCCAACGAATAAATCGTTGCTTAAATTCATAGCAACGGAAATAAACGTTGTAAAATAGTTAAAATGGTGTAATGAGCGATAGTACTTTGTATCTTTGACAATCACCAGGTATCATACCAAGCTAGCCAGACATTAGAGGCACGCTTGACCGACCAAGTTGGTCGAACACGAGAGGCATATTCGGTTGACACTAGTAGCCCAGTTGAATTAGAAACTTGTATATTGTTGAACTTAATAATCCAATTGATTCTGATTCAAATTGATGACTGTGTTGAGTCTCAGGGAGTAAATGAGCTTTATTCGAACTTTTCATCAACGATATGGCTCTTCGACTAATTGGTCTTTCAAATATGGTGGATCTTCTAATGTGTTGGGGAAGAGAAGCCTCGTGCAAATGATCATTCCCCAAGTATAGCTTACTTGGAATCCACCACTATAACATATATGATATGATTTAACATAAATATCATGCTTCTAGCCACTTTATACTGATATCAAAGTTTCCATGTATTTCATTGTTGGTTGTTGCTGATGCATCATGGTTGAAGCAAGAATTTGAATCGAAGTTGAAGTTGAAGTTGGCGTTGGCATCGAGCGTCTGAGTTGTTAAGTGGTTGAACGCTGAATTGGTTTGTTTGATTTATGGGTTTGAGCGAGTAAACGATTGGCAAATTGATTATGAGATTTGAACTAATGGTTTTTGAATTGAAAATGAGATTTTAATTGCTGAATGTATATGTATATTGCATACATTTTGGAGGAAAGTAAATTACAATGAATTATGGAAATAACTAGACGTAACTAGTAAGATAACTAAACGTCAAAGGCTTTGAGCCACTCTCCATGTATTAATGCACTTAAGGAGAGACTCAAAGAGACTCGAGTGGATGCGAGAGGGATTTAGAAAATCATGATTTTTGTATTCTTAAATGAGTTCAATAAATGTTAATCGGTTGTGTGTCCAAGGGGTGATGGAAATAAAGAATTTTTTGTATATCTTCAGTCCCCAAGTGTAACTCACATGACTCAATCTTTTCTTCAAAGACACTTTTAGACCATTGCATTCACTGGTTGGATGATTGACGAACCTATAGAAACGACAGTACTCAGTGTCCGCCATCTCTTGGACAGTTGGAGGATGTCGTATAAGAGGTAACTTGATAACCATCTTTTATCCGCACTTCCAGTAATTCGACCACCTCTTCTATGGGAAAATGGAAATTTGGTAATGATGGGGCCTTTTTTGATGTACGTGAAACGGGGGCCGGACGTTTGGATTGTGGATGGTTGTTATTCGGATGCTTCTTCCTGCCACTCTCACAAGTGGTTGCTTGGAGGTTGGTTTTTTTTTGGAAGGACACCTGTTTTTTCGAACACCCTCACAGACTTCTTTATTCTGGAATGGCCTAGATCGACTGAGTAAAGCATGGGTAGTCGTATCCGATCCCTTAACAGCTTCCGATAAGGTCTGGGAACAAAAATCTTCCAAGAGGGTCTTGTAGAATATCATCATCCTTTCGTTGTAAGGACCCTGATTGCAACGTGTTAGATACGACGAGTCTTCTTTTTACGTTTGAGAAACTTGTTCTGATTCTTCACGAGCAACAAAATTAGGTTGATGGCTCCTTTCTGGTTCATGTTCATCGTGAGGAGAAACTTCGCCATTGTCGTCATCGGCGGAGACGTGAATCGGTTCTTTCGATAACTGATCTGTTAGAACTTTCAAAAGGATGAACACCTTATTCTGGATCTTGATAATTTTGGCTTGATTTGTTAAAACATCATTTAAAATTTTCATTAGATCATTAATAACGGTTAAGCTTTGAGTATCTATAGCCTCAACAGGAGTTTGATCAGCCATAACGAATTTTGGAGTAACAAGAGGGATTCTGCCGGTATTGGGAAATATGGGATTGAGATCCAATACTTTTGGTCCCTTCCTATAATCAACCATTTTGAGAAAATTGATAAACTTAAAAAATTGATTTTGCAACCGAAAGATTGATCTTCCACCGTGGTCGCCAAAATGTTTGTGGGTAAAAACGAATTTAGGGTAAAAAAATGAAAATGATGGAGTAGGATAATGCTAGTCAGATTAATTCGTCTAAACGCCAAACATTTGTACTGTATAAGTACTTTTAAGCTTCGAGAGATCAATCTGTAACAAATTAGCCTAAATGAAGGAATGATCGTTCCAATTTCGTTTCAGTCACAAAGGAAGGAGAAAGGTTGATCTGTAGGAAGGGAAAAAGAAATGGTATTGAGATCAATGAGATTGAATGTGAATGATAGGATGTGTTGAAATGCTATGAAGAAGAAAATAAAAAGTCTGAGTTTTTCTGAGAATGTTTCTAAGATGAATGCTCTGTGATCGTATATCCTTGTTGTACTCTATTCTGTCAATAGGTTGAAGAACCTATTTATAGTAGTGGAAGTTAACACATTGATCTCGTAAGTGGTGGCAGCTGCAGAGAAGTGGAAATCACGGTGAACTAGCTATGTCATGCTAGTGGGACTTGGCGTTGCACGACCACTATTCCATTCATTCCTTCAACTTCCGACACGAATTATTTACTTTCTCATCGTGAGTGTATTGCAACATCGCACATGATGTAGGCTGCCAGATGATGTGTGTCGTAGCACGTCAAAATTATTTATTACTTTCTCACTACTTATGATTTATTATGAAGCAAGGGTAAGAAAGGATCGTTCCCACAGAGAGGTCTGGGTTGTTATTCGATTTCGAAAACTTATGTAAAAGGGGGGACTATCATATTTAATGAAAGTTAAATTAAACTAATTAAAAAAACTAAGAAAATTGTAGAAAAGAATCAATAAATGAGAATATTGGTCAAGGTTTCGTTTTCATTCACAAACTTGTTCTTGTAATAATTAGAATTGATAGTTAATCAAAAGCCTAGAATACCTTGATCGCAAGAATATCCCGCAAATTTCCTAAAGTCATCAACAAACACATTAAAAGATGCGAATATAAATTTTACCAAGAGAACAACCTAACGTGTAAAAAACACTAATATAATTTAACTCCCGAGGAGCATTAAGATTCATGGAATTAGGCTAATCAATGCAATTGAACGTGGAAATCGCATTAATTCATTTTAACAAAGGTCACGATCCACTTGTGATTACTATGATACATCACTACAAACAATAACCACAATTATGCTACTTGTATTCAAGGATCATCACTTTTGTATAATAAACCATAAATTAGCTATAGATATGAATGTGAGTTCAATCAATTGGCCACTCGATGAAACAAACACTCAATCATACATGACGATATTAGTAGTGAATCATAATCGATAATATTGAGATAAAACTAATTTATTAATTCAAAGAATCATGTTTTGTAAAATTCAATTAATCCCTAACCAATAAATTTTTTTTAACTATTCATAATAATTAGAGTTCACAAAATTGAATTGAAGAAATAAATTGTAAACCCTAGACGTGAGAAATCTTCTCCGCGCGAACCTACAAAAAGAAACAGAAGAGGTGAGAAGGGAACTAGGTGAAAACCTAGATATCTCTCCCTCTTGTTGAAGTTGCTCTTATATAGCTTTCTCGAATCCTTCCTATAATAGAACTCCCTTTTCCGATAAAACCCTAATTCTTTTATTTCCAAAAATTGGCCACGTCCAAAATTCTAATCCAAAACAGGCAGGCCCACAGCTCATAACAAGCCCACAGAGATAAAGCCATTTCAATCAAGTCACGACAATTCTTTGAGGCAATTAGTCGAACACATATGGTGCATTTCTGGTAGTGATTTTGGCCATAACTTGTTGGTGTTTGCAGCATCAATTTCATTTCCTTCCCTGCAAATTGGGTTCATACGAACATCAACATACACCATTCACTTCACGGAAAATACTTCCCAAGCTGTTTTATCATTCAAATTCATCTTTTGTTTCATCACAGCGACAATTTCTTCTCTTTCTCTTCTTCCCTGTAAAACTCGTTTACAAACGAAATCCAACTCTTCACTACTTCAGACGAACACCCCTCTTTCACAGATCCATAGTCATGTCTCAAACCATCTCTGCTTACCCATCTGACTTCTCAGTGCCAGTTCTAACAATACTTCGACCCAATCTTCTATTATCTCTTTCAAACCCAAAAGCAGGCTCAACTTCATCTATTGGCTTGTCTTCTCGCTGAATTTCTCTCAGAAATCATCTTCATATCTTTCTGGCCGGACATCATTACTAACCCACTTTCCTTCTCGACTCACTGGAAGTAATTTCTTCTTTGAACCTTCTCTGTAAACCCATCATTCATAAACTTGAACTATATCCAAATCCACCTTCCTCTGTTCTTCATTCCTTATCTCACCCATGGCAGTTAAACCCATTCTTCTCCATCACCAATTCTTCAAATCCATCCCAACTTAAGCTCAAGAAATCAAACAGCGTCAGCGACCCAACCTATTTCTCTTCAAACCACCTTTGTGACCTGAACTTGCCTGCGTACAATGGCCTCGAACCTGTGTTGACTTGTGCTAACCCACCAGACTTGCTCTTGCCGGCAACAAGATGCTGTAGTCGAGAGAGGATGTTTAGGTCGACCTGAATTTGAAAATTTCTACCTTCGACCTAGCTCAATATTAAGAAGGTGGTGGCCCATAGTGATTGCTTCTCTTCCTTTATACCAAGCAGTTGACTCCCTTTAGTACTGTTTTATGAATAAGCTAGTTTCCCCTAGTAATTCTTTGAATTGCTTGTAAAACTGGATGCCTTCTAGTAATTCTTTATTTTGATACAAATGAGACCTGTGTGCTTAGTAGCTTTGTGCCCATCCACATTCAATGTTGCCAAGAAATGCTATAAGCCTCTATCTGTCGTTTTTTTTTATTTCATATGACTCCAAAATACATATAAAACTAAAAACAAACGTAATATACACGAAATAAAAGAAAAATAACTAAAAAAAGCATAAGAAATTGATATGCAAATAATGTATTTTAGGCACTTATCAAATTCCCTCAAACTTGCCTTTTGCTAGTCCTCGAGCAAACTAAACTAAACTAAACCTAAAATATACAACTCCCTTTTGTTGAGGATACGGTTACACTTAGCATGTGTAACAAGCCTTTAAACCCCTAGGTGTCCCTAGTGGACGAGTTATAGTCTCGTGAGGGTTTACAAGAGGTATACCCACAAAACCCAATCTTCCAACTTTCAAATATTCCAAAGCACATGCATCCAAAGAGCTAAGAGGACATAAAGTTTTTGCACACTAATAATAAGAAGTTAGATGTATCAAAGAATATTATTCTCATGCTTAACTCTTGAGTTAAGAGAAAACCACCATATGAAATAATTCAGATTCGGGAACAATCGAATGTCTCGACTTCTGCCTCACCAATAGGGTTTTATGAATCTGCACTCAAAATACGCACTTTATGATTCTCGTGTGTGAAGGCAGGAATGAAGATAAATATCCTTCATACGTTGAATGGTGGGAAGGGAAAACCTTCCGAATTATATTTAAATATCCCATAGAAACGTGGAAAGAAAAGAATATTTTTCTGATGATCCCTAAGAAAGGAAATCAACCACTATGCAAGGATGGGATTGCTCACTCACCTTCTCATCCAATCTACAATCAGCACCACTCTCACAACGTCCCATAGAAACGTCTTCGTCTTCGACTTCAACTGTATATGATGAACTCTTGAACTTCATAGAACTTCAACAATTTCTCACTCTTTTCTTCTCAAATTCTTGTTGCTTAAAATTTCTTTATAAATATATTTTTTGCCACGACCTTAACGGATAAATACAAAAATAAATATACATTAAAGCAGTAAAAATAAATATATATTTTTTATTTTTATTTTTGAGACAAGAAATATGAAAAATTCTCCCGTCAAATTCAGTTTCAAAATGGAGAAGAAAGGGGTGCCCATATCTTATCAACGGGAGGTGCCCTTATCCAAACCTTGGGTGCCTTTAGTAATTTTCGGGCCGATTTTTTCAAAAACTTTTACTTCCCAAAAACACCTACACATACATAAAACACAATATTAATACAAAATTGAGTTACAACACTATAAAAATTGGGAACAAATTAGACACATAAATGTGTCTATCAACGATACGCAAAATATCGACGATACATGAATATTCCGATTATATCGCCGCTGTATCGGCCGATAATATCGCCAAGGATACAAATGTATTTATTAACAATATTTTTTTTATTTTTTTTTTTTATTTTTTCTTTCCATACAAATTCTATGTTTGTGGATGTTAGGTTATCTAGTAAAGCTAGTTTAATTGAGTTTTTAAATGTCTTCCATTAAAACTTTAATAACGTACTGCACATCTACCTATAAATTATAAAATTAAAAAGTTAATTATGTATCGCCGATAAAATACGATATATTCATTTTTCTAGGTGTATCGCACCTCGCCGATACGATACCGATACACGATATTAACTATATTGATTAGAATTGTTATTGCTTTGAAAGCAAAAATTTTCTTTATACCTCTCTTCTTGTATTGATCAGTGTCGCTTCTTAAGTTAACAATACCTTCTCGAAGTTCTTGGAATTGCTCTTCTCTAGTCTCTTTAATCTTTTGAAGTTCTTGTTGTACCATCTTAAGACATTTTTCTACAAAACTAGAGACTTTTTGTTCACGAGCATAACAATCCCCCCATCTTTGTGATTTTTCACATACATACCTGTCATAAGGTTGTTGGTATGTATGAGAAAAAACATAAGGTTTCGTAGGATATTGATCATAGACAAAAAAAATTGGTTTTGATATACCCCTGGCATGGTTGGTAGTTGTCATATTGTTGAGTTTGAAAACCGTATTGATTGTTGTAATATGCTCCTTCCATAAGAAGTAAGTATTTGAAATAAGATTCTCAAAACTAGGTTAGAATCGAAATAAGAAACAAAAATCAGGAATAAAAATAAAAATAAAAATAAAAATAAAAATAAAAACAAAAGTAAGAAATCAAAAACAAATAACTATCTGTTGTCTCCCTGGCAGCACACCAAAATTTGATGTGTGTTGTAGCATGTCAAAATTATTTATTACTTTTTCACTACTTATGATTTATTATGAAGCAAATGTAAGAAAGGATCGTTCCCACAGAGAGGTCTGGGTTGTTATTCGATTTCGAAAACTTATGTAAAAGGAGGGATTTTCAGATTTAATGAAACCAAATTAAACTAATTAAGAAAGCCAAGAAAATTGTAGAAAAGAATCAATAAGTGAGAATATTGGTCAAGGTTTTGTTTTCATTTACAAAATATGTTCTTGTGCTAATAATTAGAATTGATAGTTAATCTCTTATTATCAAAAGCCCTAGAATACCTTGATCACAAGAATATCCCGCAAATTTCCTCAAGTCATCAACAAACACAGTAAAAGATGCGAATATGAATTCTACCAAGAGAACAACCTAACGTGTAAAAAACACTAATCAAGTTTAATTCTAGGGGAGCATCAAGATTCATGAAATTAGGTTAATCAATGCAATTGAACGTGAAAAGTGCACTAATTCAATTTAACAAAGGTCATGATCCACTTGTGATTACTAGGATATATCACAATAAGCAATAACCACGATAATGTTACTTGTATTCAAGAAGTATCACTTGCGTATAATAAACGTGCAATAACCACGATTAAATTTAGCTATAGATGTGAATGTGAGTTCAATCAATTGGCCACTCGACGAAACATACACTCAATCATACATGTCGATATTAGTAGTGAATCATAATCGATAATATTGAGACAAAACTAATTTATTAATTCAAAGAATCATGTATTGTAAACTCAACTAATCCCTAACCAATAAAAGAAAATCAGTTACTCATAATAATTGGAGTTCACAAAATTGAATTGAAGAAATAAATTGCAAACCCTAGACGTGAGAAATCTTCCCGCGTGAACCTACAAAAAGAAGTAAAAGAGATGAAAAGAAAACTAGGTAAAAACCTAGATATCTTTCCCTCTTATTGAAGTTGCTCTTATATAACTTTGTCCGATGTAAAATCCTTCTTAGAATAGAACACCCTTTTCCAATAAAATCCTAACTCTTTTAATTTCCAAACATTGGCCACGTCCAAAATTCTAATCCAAAAAAGGGAGGCCCACAACTCATAACAAGCCCACAGAGATAAAGCAATTTCAATCAAGTCACGGCAATTCTTTGAGGCAATTAGTCGAACAAATATGGTGCGTTTCTAGTAGTGATTTTGGCCATAACTTGTTGGTGTTTGCAGCATCAATTTCATCTCCTTCCCTGCAAATTGGGTTCATACGAACATCAACACACACCATTCACTTCACGGCAAATAGTTCCCAAGCTGTTTTATCATTCAAATTCATCTTTTGTTTTATCACAACGACAATTTCTTTTCTTTCTCTTCTTCCATGTAAAATTCGTTTACAAACCAAATCCAACTCTTCACTACTTCAGACGAACACCCCTCTTTTCACAGATCCATAATCATGTCTCAAACCATCTCTACTTACCCATCTGACTTCTCACTGCCAGTTCTAACAATACTTCGACCCAATCTTCTATTATCTCTTTCAAACCCAAAAGCAGGCTCAACTTCATCTATTGGCTTGTCTTCTCGCTGAATTTCTCTCAGAAATCATCTTCATATCTTTTCCGGCCAGACATCATTACTAACCCACTTTCCTTCTCGATTCACTGGCAGTAATTTCTTCTTTGGACCTTCTCTGTAAACCCATTATTCATAAACTTGAGCTATATCCAAATCCACCTTCCTCTGTTCTTCATTCCTTATCTCACCCATGGCAGTTAAACCCATTCTTCTCCGTCACCAATTCTTCAAATCCATCCCAACTTAAGCTCAAGAAATCAAACAGCGTCAGCGACCCAACCTATTTCTCTTCAAACCACCATTGTGACCTGAACTTGCCTGCGTACAATAGTCTCGAACCTGTGTTGACTTGTGCTAACCCACCAGACTTGCTCTTGCCGGCAACAAGATGCTGCAGTCGAGAGAGGATGTTTAGGTCGACCTGAATTTGAGATTTCTACATTCGACCTAGCTCTTTATTAAGAAGGTGGTATCCCATAGTGATTGCTTGTATGACTTTATAACAAGCAGTTTGACTCCCTTTAGTAGTGTTTTATGAATAAGCAGGTTTCCCCCAGTAATATTTTTGGACTGCTTGTAAAACTGCCTGATAAATATATATTTAACATATTTAGAGTTTTAATTTTATATTAGTATTTGCTAGGTTTTTTGTGAATTATTATATATTACGTTTTTTTTTTGTTTAATTATCTTTTAGTAGATGTAATAATCCAAAAGAAGTGAATTGACACTTGTACAAGAAAAGAAGTGTTTCATAGGAAGAAGTGTCAAATAAAAGGTAAAATTTATCTCAATCCAGAATTTCTTGTCTTCATCTCGTAGAGAACAGAAAAACAAAGCCAACGGCGAAAGAATGAAATCATTCCGACTTCGTACGAGAAAGTTACGAGCTAAATAAGAACTAAGAGCAAAATGGTCATTTCAATAGAAACTACTATTGACACTCTGGTGTATGTTAAGGGGCAGATGAAGTTCAAATGTTTATATAGGCACATGCACTTTTGCTCAGGGCTGCCAAATTTCGAAAAGTGTTAAAGGCGCCAATAGAATTGTCATGGGCACCATCTTCTTCCTTCTCTTTGATTTCAACAACAAAGAATAGGTTAGAGTCCGGCAGTTTCTTCTGTGAGGTTGATAACACGAACTTGGTGGATTCAAGAAAGTTGTTCGAGTTGTATTAGGGCCAGCAATGATAAAGATATAGTTTGGAAGCAACAAGAACAAGATAGATGTGCTGCTGAAATTGATCATGATGATCATGGTGTTCAACTGCCATTAGTTGATTGCTCGAGAGTCTGCTGGAAGATGAAGGAGAATCTGTGGATAGTTGAGCCTTTCTCGAGTGATTGGTTGTTAGCAATTTGGTTGATGTGGCAGAAAAGATGATCATGGCAGACGTGATGGTGAAGCTCGAGGGAATTAATGGTGGCAGTGATGAGATTCGTGGTTGAACATGGAAGAATAGAGCTTGAGCCTGTGATGGAAGTGATGATGGTTCTGTTTAGTTGATGGCTGTGGTTTCTTCTCGATGATTGATGGAGCAGAGTTGATGGTGGATCTGTAGAAGTTCGAGCTCAAGGTGCTGTTGCGAACCAGTGAGGAGATTCAGGTGAATGAGAACTCGAGTGTGAAGAGTAGAGTTTGAGAAGAAATAGGAGTCTGTTCGAGTTCGTGAGGAACAGGGAAGAGGAGTTTGAGTTTCAATCAAATACAAAAGAATGGTTTTACACATAGATAAATTAGGCAATAGGAAACTTGGTGAAAGCGTGTGCAAGTTTGTAAACCGTGTTTACAACTAATTTTCAGTCGATCGATGGTGGGATAAGGATTACCTAGATTCCTACTTTAGCTTAAACTCTAGGAAAGGCTGTCATTACACCTCTGTAAATAGGAATCCGTAATCTCATTGTGATTACTAAAAATCTAGCATCTTTGGATTACAACAAATATAATCTGAATCATACAAAAGTTTAATACCATATCATAAAATCATCCTATATTAATCTTTAAAAGATGAAAATCAATCAAAACTTGAAAAGAATTGACTCAGACATTTAACGTCGTTCAACAATATAATTGTCTACATCCACGGGTAAAAAGATTTGTATTTTTATTATTCATCATTATACATTACAGAAGAAAAGCATACTACACAATGATGATCATATTAATCAAGGATCAATCAAACTAGATTTCCACAAAATCTCATACCTAAACTCTTGCCTATGATTCAATGTCTTCCGTCCAATTTTTCTCCAGATTTTCCAGCCCCTTTTCCTGTTTATGAGCTTGGTATTTATAGCCAATTTGATGGGTCCCTCCAATTTACCTTTCCACCTATTTATTCTTATCCATCCTTGGTGTAAAATGTAGTCCCGCAAGACTTATTTGTAATTTCCACAAGACTTGATCATGCTTCCCGCAAGTCTTAACATGCGTATCGCTTGTTTTCCCTAATTTCTCACTGGTTATATCCCGCAGCTCTTCTGCGGTCTTGTATTTAAGTTATTGTTTTTGGATCAGGATGAATGTTTCGGTCTTATTTGAATCATAGTATGTCTGACACGTAGCTCTTAAAAGTGAATCGTCATGCTTTTAGTTCTTTTTGTTCCGCAGCTTGTAAAGTTGATACGTGTCCCTCATCCATCAACGCTCATCATTACTTCTTTATTGTGTCATACTTTCCCACAACCTGGTGTCGGTCAGGCAGCAAGGCTATCTGTTTTGAGCAGTGTGCCTTACTTTCCCACAACCCACGTGTCGATCATGCATTAACGCTGTCAGGTTCAAATCTTATCAACTTTGCAGCTTTTAGTTCAATGCTTTAAAAGGCTTTGTTTTATTATTTTTCGTCCCATCGTAACTCGCTCCTCCTCCAATAGTTTTTGGACACGCTATCTTGGATTTTATTCCCTCACAATTGGCCCCCTTTTTTCTTTCAAATTTTGACACATGGCAAAAATTTAGAAAAGGAAAAATAGTAATTATTATTTTTACACCTGCAATAACTTCTCTTCCCACGCTTAGTTTCACTTTTTTCCGATTTTCTAGCTAGAAGTAATATCTTTTCCCACGTTCTTGTTAGTTGGAGGTTTCGAGACAATTAATTCTCTTATAAAGTTTCTCCCTTATCAGTTTTCGATGGTTTCGTCCGTTTCAGCTTTCCCCTATTTAATGCCGATTATTTCGCTCATTCCATTCTTTACACCTTTTGTATTTTTCTTCTTAAAGTTTTAGTGCTTTTCATTCCTTTGAAGTTTTCAAAGATTCTTCAACACCTTTTCATTCTCCTGAACTTCTGTGATCAAGGATTCTTGCATCGGGATCAAGTTTTTTCTCTTTTCAATCAACAAATTTTTCTTCTGTCTTTCACTTCATTGTAAGTAATCCTTTTCCTTTTTCCTTTTTGTACTTGTTTGTTTATCAATCTCTGTATCTGAACCTTTTTGGATTAATCATTGATGATGATGTTCTTATCCTTTTATTATTGTTGGAATGAATGATGATAATGATGATGATGATCTCTCTTTTTGATGATTGGTTGTTTTATTATGGTCCCTTCTTTCTCCTGATCAGAAAATTATTGGCTGATTTGTATTTTGATGTGATGATCATCTTATCGTTCTTTTGCTTTGCATCTTTCATGCTTTGTTCTTGCTTTTGATTGTAATAAACTTATTTTTTTCTTGCTTTCCTGTGTAGATAGAAATTCATCATGGCTGGAAAGAATAATGTCAAAGTTACTGGTGATGCTTCTCATCAGGATGATCAACCTTTGTTTAGGAAGTCATCTCGCTATCCTGTATCAAAAAGTCACCCTTCTGGATCTACAAAGCCCGCAAGTGTTCCTGTTGCGGTCAGCAATCCTGCTCCCAAGAATAAACGGGCTCATGAAAGCTGTAGCTTTAAATCAGTGAACCTTGAGGAATTCAAAAGGAAGCATAATCTTCGCCGATTCAAAGTCTCCTTTTATGATACTGTTGAAGATGAAATTACCCCGGAAATGATAGAAGGTTTTGATTAGAGCAACAACAAGTTATTAATCCATACATGAGCATTAGATGCGGGCCTACAGCTTCCTTTGTATCAGAGCGAAAATCCTTTTCAGTTTGAGGTTCTTGACAGCCGCAACCAATCCCAGCAAGGCTTAGTGCGGTCCGTCACTCAATATAATGGGAATTGATGGCGCGTACTGGATGAATGTAGCATGCGAAGCCAATGAAGAACCAATTTTACTTGTTACGTTCTAAACCCTGCGGAACGTAAACATTATACAGTGGAGAACTTTCACGCTACCTATGCGGATAACATTGCTGCGAAGAAACAAGAAATGGAGTGTTGGCCCGAGCCGCAAAGGTGGT
This sequence comes from Papaver californicum, assembly GCA_023531435.1. Classification (NCBI taxonomy): domain Eukaryota; kingdom Viridiplantae; phylum Streptophyta; class Magnoliopsida; order Ranunculales; family Papaveraceae; genus Papaver; species Papaver californicum. The sequence goes on from JAJJMC010029998.1 coordinate 1,344,944, forward strand.
GAGGGATTCCGTCTGCTAGCGGAAATTGATAATGCCAAGTTGAAGTACATTCCGGGGACAATACTTCCTCTAAGGGAAAGAATCTGCGAGGATCACGACTAAAAATGGTACCGCACCCCTCTAGTCATTGAGGGTCCATGGGTTTTTGGATTCGTGCCTGATAATGTGGTCTATGGTCTTCTTACCCGCTTCAATGGTTACTGCCCTTGGCGGCTAAATTTTACTGACTTCAAGTTTGCACTTATCACCGTGGTACGTAAAGTTATTGTCCTTTTGTACTTTATATATTGCTTAATGGTTAGAGTTTCTCTCTGATGGTTAAAATTTCCTCTTTTTTTATAGCCGCAAACTGAGCCGCAAGATGACGAGGGCGCAAAAGATGATACGGGAGTGAAGTGCAAGGCCGCAACCTCTGCAGAAAGGTGTTGTTTTAATCGGATGAATTCTAATATTCCTTAGGAATTTCATTTAATGAATTATTGCGGTTCATAAATAGGATCAGAAGAAGGTGAAGGGCGCACCTCGTGCTTCCACGGACAGGGAAGAGGGAGAAATTCGAGATTCTCCCCTTCGTCGTCCACTCTTGAGAGGTGAAGGAAGCTCCGTTCCAGAAATACAAGAAGAAGAGCAGAATATACCTCAAATAACAAACTTTGAGTCTGCGGAACAAGTTGGTGCTGCAGAAGAAATTTCAAATGCTGCCATCAATTTCTCGCACCAAATTGTCGTTCCCGATCCCTCTTTTTTCCTTCAATTCTCTCCTTTGGTCGTTGATGAGCCACTTGAAGCTGTCACAAGTGAAGATGATTCAGCTGATGAAGAGGATTGTAACACTCAAGATGATCCTAAAATTACTTCGACAGAAGTGGATCCGCAAGCACATGTTGCGGAAGCAGACGAGTCTGCGGACACTAGTGCAGCGGGTAATGTGCCCACAATTACTATGGCAGAAACTGGACCAGCCATGGTTAATGTTGCAAGTGTGGCTGTTGCTGATGCAGTACAGCCAAACATGGAGTTCCCGCAAACGAGTAAAGGGAAGGGAATTGCAGAAGCTTCAAATCTCTTGGAAAAAAAAGAAGAAGCCTTCCAATGGTTTATGTCAAAGAATCTTTATCTGTTCCAAGCAATTCTTTACCAGTGAAATCAGATAGCCCTTCAGTCTCACGCTTGCGAAAGTGCATGGAGGCTGTACCGTACGACGTGGTTAAAAATGCTTGGTTGAAAGATCAAGGTGAAGCTGTTGACCCCACATTCCGCATTATCGAACCTTCTTCTCTTTCGGAAACACTTGCACTTGCGGACGGACAAGTATATTGTTTTCCACAACAAGCTCTTCTGCATGTATTTTAATTGTTTTTATACCCTTTGATTTCTTCTTATTTTTAGTTCTGTTTATAACTTTAATTTTGCAGCTTGGACGGGGTCAAAGCGCCGTACATACCGCGTACCAATTCTTCAAAGCGTGGTCCACAATGATGGAATCCCAATTTAGGGCTGTAGAAAATGATGTTTTGGGTTTAAAGAGGGAAAATGACGTGCTCCACCAACAATTGCTTGATCTTCAGAATCAAGGTTTTATTCTTTCTTCTAGTTACTTTTTTTTTATTTTATTTGACTTGTTTCTGAATTACTTTATGGGATCAACGGGGGATTCAGAACTTGTATCTAGGATGCTGCGTAGAATTATGCAGTTGAGAGATCATGGTGTAAGAGTTAATAATGAGAATGTGGAGATCAAGATAAAATTTAATGATCTTGTTGATAGTCATGATTTGGTCACACAGAAGTATGATGAATTAGAATCGCAGCATCGGCTTTTATTTGTGTAGAAGGGTCGCAAGAAAGTAGAGTTTGATGCCACTTTATTGTGGACTAAAGATTGCGTTTCTGAGGCACAGGCAAGATCTGATAAATTGGAAGAAGAGAACCGCAAGCTTTGTGTGGAGCGGCAGAATATCCTTGGGCATTTTCCCGTTCAATATCGTATCACCATTCACAGATTTCTTCGTACATAGCTCAGCTCATTGAGGACAAAGACAACTCAGCTTCAGAGGCTTATGCTAAAGGAAAAGCCCTTGCGGATGCTCAAGCTATGATCCGTAATTTATTTGATTCTATTCTTCATCGTGAGAGCGACATTTTCCGCCTACACAAAGAAGTAGGAAGGTGTACATCTAAATTTAATCGTCTACGGGATAATGAAGCAGAATTAAATCAGTGTCAACAGCATCTTGAACAACTCAATACCAATTATAACAAGCTTTCGGGAGAATATGATTTTCTCGATGTTACTAAAGATGGAATGGGTCGCGAATTAGCAGAGTTTGAATCCCTCGCAAGAGGTATCCCATTTTACTGTATATTTGAATTTTAATATTATTCCCGGATTGATTAACCCGTTGTTTTTGTTTCAGGCTTTGAGGAGAAATTTAAAGATGCAGCCGCAAGAGCTGCTACGGCTGAAGGTGAGCTTGGTGCGCCAAATACTAGAATGGAAGAGCTCAGCAAGCAACTAGAGCTAGCTTCTATCAAGGCTAACGAAACGCAAACTCATCTAGTGCTTGCCTCTTCCAAGGCCAATGAAGCGCACACTCAACTGGAGCTTTTATATTCTAATATCAAAGGATCTGAAGATAAATTACAACAAGAAGTTGCGAAGAATGAAGACTTGTTCGGGATTTATCTACTGAGAGAGGAAAAATAAAATTTTGGAAGACAAAAGTCCAAAATTGCGAAACCGAAGTAAATCAATACAAAATGGAAATTAAAAATAGAAAAGCTTATATTTCATGGTTAAGAGCCGAAACTCGAGTTTTAATTGCAAAAGCAGTCAACAATACTCTTGATCAAGTACAAGCTGATGGATTTCCTAAAATTTACAAGCGCAAGGATGTTCCGGATAATCCTCCTCTTGAAGCTGATGTTCCCGCTCCTTAGCTTTCTTTGATGTTGCTTTATTTTTCTTTACTTCCAAATTGTATTTGCACTTTTATTTTGCTTTGTATTTTTATTCCTGCAAAAAAATTCAAGAATATATATATATTAAGTGTTAGTTCATTGCATGAGTGTAAATTTATTAACCGCAAAGAAATTTTGTACCTTGAGTTACATTGAGGGTTGAAGCGCATATCTAACTTCTCTCTGGCCAGGAGGAAATTAGGATGCGGTCCCTAGTGTGTCTCCTGAAACGGAGAGTGATACAACAATTAATGTCATGTTAGGCATCTCTGTAGCGAAAGACCCAATAGTCATGCACTCATAAACATTTACATGGACTTTCTAGAGAGATTACATTCTGCTGCTTTACCTAGTATGAAGCCAAATTGTTGTATAATTGCATTGCTAGTTGTGAGCACTTCCTGAAGTGGAGAGTACCTGATACAATAGTTAATATCATGTTAGGCATCTTTGTGGCGAAAAATCCATCAGTCATAAATATTCATTTGGACTTTCTAGAGAGATTGCACTTGATTTATTTTACCTATTATGAGCGCAAACTATTGTAGAACTGCATTGTTGGTCATGGGTAATATGGTTTGAGATATTGTGCGTTCCAAGGATATTGTAGAATTTCCCTATCCATATTCCGCAGATGGTATGATCCTTATCCCGCGATATCTTGTATAACATAAGGTCCTCCCCATATAGGTGCAAACTTTTCTGCTCTTTTATCCCTTTGGTATTCCGGGATTTGGCGTAGAACGTACTGTCCTTCCACGAAGTTCCGCAATTTCACCTTTTTATTATATTCTTTTACTAATCTTCTTTGATAATTTTCTATTCTTTGAAGTGTAACTTCTCTTCTTTCTTCTAAGTCATCCAACTTTGCAAGCATTAAGTCTGAGTTCAAATTCTTTTCCCAAGCTTCTGTTCTTGTTGTGGGTAAAATGACTTCCGTTGGAATGCTTCTGCTCCATATGTAAGAAGAAATGGTGACTCTCCCGTAGACTCCCTTCTTGTTGTGCAGTATGCCCATAGTGTATTATGAAGCTGTTCACACCATCGTTTATGATGGCCATCAAGAGTTTTCTTTAAATTCATAGCAATTGTTTTATTTGTTGCCTCAGCTTGTCCATTACTTTGTGGATATAGTGGAGTAGACTTATTCTTTTGAATATTAAATGCTTCGAAAAGCATGTCAATATTTTCCCCCTGTAATTGTTGTCCATTATCCGAAACTATGGCTACCGGAATCCCAAATCTACAAATTATATTCTCAAATAAAAATTTGAAAACATCTGTATCTATGATATGTGCAAGAGCTTTGGCCTCAACCCATTTAGTGAAATAATCTGTGGCTACAATTAAATATTTTCTTTTTTGAGAGCCTTTTACTAATGGCCCAACAATGTCTATCCCCCATTTTGCAAACGACCAGGGACTGAGCACGGAATTAAGTTCTGTTGCATGTGCTTTTATTCTTTTTGCATAGCGCTGACATTCTTCACATCTTTTTACCATATTTTCCGCATCTTTATGCACAAATGGCCAGTAATATCCTTGCGTTTTTGCTTTTAATGCAAGTGATCGTCTTCCACTATGATTTCCCGCATCTCCATAATGTATATCTTTGAAAATTTTCCGCCCTTCTTCTTGTGATATACATCGAAGTAATGGTCCCAAGAAAGATCTGCAGTATAGAATTTTATCCCGCAACTGATAATTCACAGATTTCGGTTGCACCTTTCTTGCCTCTTTAGTGTTTGCGGGCAAAATCTCATCCTGCAAGTATTGATGTATTGAAACCCTCCAATCTTCTTTGGATAATTCATTTTCTAATTTTCGTGGAAGATCTGTATCACCTTTGTCAGCTGCATCTTCAATATGTTCCTCAACTTCTTCCTCCATGTTTTCAAATGCCCACAACTTAATTGACGGCTCATAAATACGCCCAATTTTAACTATTGTAGTGTTTTGATCCTTTATCATTGAAGAAATAAATGCTAGTGCATCAGCATGACGATTCTTATCTCTGGATAAATGTCGAAAGGTTATATTTGGGATTTGAAACGCCAATTTTTGCACAAGATTTTTGTATTCTATAAGATCTTCATCAAGCGCTTGATATTTCAACTCAACTTTCCGAATTATCAATTGTGAATCACTTGTGAGCGACACATCATAAATTCCCAATTCAATGATAAGTCGAAGAGCATGAACCACAACCTCATATTCTACTATATTATTTATATGTTCGCCAAACTCAAGACGAGATGCATGTACCATTCGATCTCCCGTAGGAGTTGTAATCACAATTCCAATTCCCACACCTTCTTTATTTCGTGCTCCATCAACAAATACCTCCCATCTGTGGGAATTTACAGAGCTTAAAATATCTTGTGAATCATCGTCTTCTATTCCAGGCAAACCTTGGATTTCAAAATCATCATCTATTGGTAAGTCCGCAAGGAAATCTGCTAGGATTTGCGACTTTTGTGCAATATGTATTTCAAATAAGATGTGGAAATGTTCCAGCTGTGCATTCCATTTTGCTATTCTTCCCACTTTTCCTACATTCTTCAGCACTGATTCTAACGGAGCTTTGCTTGGCACCCGCACATAATGTGGCAGAAAATACGTGCGTAATTTCTGGGTAGCAAAAACCAGAGTTAAAATCAATTGTTCAATTTTGGTATAGTTTATTTCTGCAAGGTTAAGAGTTTTGCTGATGTAATATACTAGTTTTTCTACTTTGTCATTTGTTCGTACCAATACTGCACTTACAGCATCTTCGGTTGCAGCTATGTACAAGGCGAGCACTTCTTCAGGTTCTGGCTTTTGTAGTGCGGGCAATGTGGCGAGATAAGCTTTAATACTTAAGAAGGCTTGCTCACAGTTCTCGTTCCATACAAATTTATTTTTCTTTTTCTAAGTGTCAAAAAAGGGCTTGCATTTGTCCGATGATCTAGCAATGAATCTGTCGAGTGCGGCCAAACAACCATTCAATTTCTGTACTTCTTTAACATTTCTTGAAGACGGCATATCAACAATTGCCTGAATTTTTGCCGGATCAACTTCAATCCCTCTTTTGGTACCAAGTACCCCAAAAGCTTTCCTGATGTATACCCCAAAAATGCATTTATCAGGATTGACTTTAATTTTGAATTTCCGCAAGGCTTCAAATATCTCTTTCAAATCTTGTAAATGATCCTTTGAGAATTTACTTTTTACTAGCATGTCATCTACATAAACTTCGAGTGTGCGGCCTATCCATGGTTTAAAATTTGCATCTACGAGCCGCTGATAAGTTGCTCTTGTGTTTCTTAGCCCAAATGGCATTCTGGTATAACAGTATAAACCGTGTGGAGTGAAAAACGCAGTGTGTTCTTGATCTTCTTCAGCTAAAGCAATCTGATTGTACCCTGAATTCCCATCCATGAAGGATAAGGCCTCATGTCCTTCAACAGCGTCCACCAACTGATCAATGCTAGGAAGCGAATAACTATCTTTTGGGCATGCCTTGTTTAAGTTGGTGAAATCTATGCAAATTCTTACTCCGCCATCCTTCTTGGTTACAATTACCATGTTTGAAATCCAGGTTGGGTATTGCACTTCTCGAATAAATCCTGTATCCATGAGCTTTTTCAACTCCTTTTCAACTGACAAATGATATTCAGGTGTTACCTTGCGTATGCGTTGTCGAAAAGGTGTAGTTCCTGGGTGTATGCGCAACTCGTGTTGAACAATACTTGGATCGATACCTGGCATGTCCTCCATCTTCCATGCGAAAATGTCCACATAGTTTCTACGTAGAGTGACCAAATTACGCTCCCTTTCTGTTTCCATCAGCGTTCCAATCTTAATCATTCTGGGGAGTTCCTCTGTTCTTGTGTTGACAATTTTGGTTTCTTCAATGGATGTAAAAGTGGATTTGGGAGCTCCTAGAAGTGTGGGAGCCCCCTTTAACTGTTATGCTGGGAGACTTCCTTCATCAGTTTTTGGCATGCTTTCCTTTATTGAAATACCTTCATTTGTTTCATTTACTACCTTACTTCCCGCAGTCTTTATCATATATTGGCTTAGAGCTTCTTCTTTACCCTCATCTTTCGTTCTTTTTTCTTGTTTCGTTGCTGCTGTTCTCGCTCTTCATTCATGCGGATTTCTGCAAGAATACAAGATTTTGCTTCATTCTGGTATCCTTTTATCTCCATTTCCCCTTGCGGTGTCGGGAACCGCAAGTATTGGTGGTATGTTGAAGTTACCCCTTTCAATTGATGGACCTAATTTCTACCAATGATGGCATTGTATGGAGATGGAGCCTCCACTTCGCTGAATTTAGTCAGAATACTTATCGGTCCAGCCGCAACATCAAGTAAGATTTCTCCTTTTGATTTTGAAGCTAATCCATTAAACCCATAGATCGTGTATGCAAGAAGGCATAAGCTGATCATCTTTTAATCCCATTTTCTGGAAAGTATCATAAAACAGTACATTAAGAGAACTGCCCCCATCCATAAGAATCTTCCTTACATTCCAACCCGATATTGGCAGTGTAAGCACTAGCGGATCATTGTGCATTTCAATCTCCTGGTCAACCTCGTCCGTAAAAAAAAGTGAGCGGGGATACCATCCACTCTTCCCATGCTTCAGCAATTCTTCCCGCAACCTTAAAGACTTCGTGACTGCAAACCCTTTTATGCAGTTTTTTTATCAATAGCTGCATTCATGGATGATTGACCCGATTCAAAATAGGAAATCATGTTAATAGTTTGATCATTTTGCGGAATATTCACAGTCTTGTTGGAGGATCAGGTAAATAAATAAATTCTTTTAGCTCCCCCGTATCGATCAACTTTTGCACTTTTATCTTTAGATTCCTGCAATGGCTTGTGGAGTCGCCCCGATAGCAATGATATTCACAATATTCCTTTGAATTCTGCGTGTGTTGAGGTTGTTTTTATTTTGTCCATGGACACTGAAAATCTTATCTTTTTTTATTGCATTTAGGATTTCTGAGTAAGAGGTGTTGAGTTTAGTGAAAATTCGCTCCTCAAATTGGCGGAAAAACTTTTTTCCATCATCTGATTTTCCTCACTTTGATTCATTGTCAGGAGCTTCTTCCGCAGCCCTCTTTCCGTAACTGGTTGACGGTTCTACAAAATTTTCCCTGTTGGCATTCCCCTGATGCTGAGATATTATTCTCGGATGTTGACTTTGTATATCCTGCAATCTTGCACATTTTTCAATAATATCTCTGAGATCTCCTTTGTATTTCGGATTTTTATCATGAATATCAACAAAAAGTTTTCGGTCAACTATCCCCCATTTATAACAGTTGATAGCAACTTCTGGGGTTACATCCCCTACTGCTTGACAGATCGTCTGCCAACGATCTGTATAATCTCTAATGGTCTCCTCTGTCCATGATGCAAGAGAAAATAGTTTCTCCATCCATGCATCCGTTGAATTGTTATACATGTATGTCTCTAGGAACTTGCGGGTCAATTGCGTGTAGGAATCCACTGACCCTTCTAAAAGATTATCATACCATGCTAAAGTTATCCCTTTCAAGCTTGACGGAAAATACATGCACATAACAACGTCATCTTGTTCCCACCGGGTCATGATGCGATTGTAATAATTCAGGTGAGTTGTTGGGTCCTTTGTCCCATCATAGCATTCAAAGATAGGAATATTACACTTATGCGGTATTGAGGCCATCGCAAGGTGAGGTGCCAACGGTGTTCTTCTAGCTTCTTTTAACACTTCTTATAAGCGCCCACCTTCTTTATTTTTCAAAATTTTAATTTCTTCTCACATTTGCTCCATGTCCTCACAGTATTTTCGCCATCTGTTATTTTCCAACTCTGAATCATCAAAATGCAATATATCTGGTTCATTATGCTGTCGTATGGGTTCCACGATCATTACTCTCTGATCATTATTGACTTTTTCTTTTCTTCTTGCGGGTCTGTTGGAGCTTGCTTCTTGCCAGTGTATTCTAGTTGTAGATGGCTCCGCAACATGCTGGGCTTTTTCTTTGAGTATTTGGTTTTCTTGGGTCAAAAGTGCAATTTGTTCCGCACAAGTTTGTTGTACCTTGCGCATCTCGTCCATTTCTTCCATTAATTGTTGGATGTGGTCAATGCTATTTTGAGAGGTTTCTTCAGATGAATGGCTAGTTGTTTGATTTTCAGAATTGTTTACTTGATCATTCATGGGTTGTTGCTCTTGTGATTCTTCCATCATTTCCCTTTCTTAAGGAACCTCTATTGCCTGACCCCCCAGATTTCATGTATTGACATCTTGATCTTGCATGGTTCTATGTGTCACTGTTTCCATTTATGTGATCCCTTTTGAAATGTAGTGATTTCTTCTTTGTTCAGTCTTATGTTGCTGTAGGAATTTCTTCACCAATATTCTAAAAGAGTTCAGATAATAAGTTATGTGCTTAAAATGGTTTTATCATTCATAATAAATATATAATGTAATCTGATTAAAAGAAAATATTAAACTTACCATAGGTTTTAAAAGTTCATGTGCAAACAAGTTAATATCAAGTTCGAAAATTCAATTTAGTTAAACATAAAAATTAAGAACTTGATAAGCATAACATAATTGTTTGGCGAAAATTTATGAACTAAATTTTCAAATCAACGATTTAAAGAATATACTAGGTAACTTATCATATATGAAAGGTATGAAATAATGAAATAATGTGTATGAACACAAAGAAAAAATCTGTATACACATCAACTGATTAATTCTAAATATAACCATATATAAATTTTTCAATATAACTCTCAATCATGGTATTTTAAGGAAAAGAATTTTCCAACATAACATGATTCAAGATTTTCAAGAAGAAAATTTTGACAAGTAGAATAAATTCTTTATTACCTCCCTGTTTGTACAACAAATATAATCTGAATTATACAAAAGTTTGATACCATATCATAAAATCATCCTATATTAACCTTTAAAAGACGGAAATCAATCAAAACTTGAAAAGAATTGACTCAGACATTTAACGTGGTTCAACAATATAATTGTCTATATCCACGGTTAAAAAGATTTGTATTTTTATTATTCATCATTATACATTACAGAAGAAAAGCATACTACACAATGATGATCATATTAATCAAGGATCAATCAAACTAAATTTCCACAAAATCTCATACCTAAACTCTTGCCAATGATTCAATGCCTTCCGTCCAATTTTTCTCCAGATTTTTCAGCCCCTTTTTCTGTTTATGAGCTCGGTATTTATAGCCAATTTGATGGGTCCCTCCAATTTACCTTTCCACCTATTTATTCTTATCCATCCTTGGTGTAAAATGCAGTCCCGCAAGACTTATTTGTAATTTCCACAAGACTTGATCATGCTTCCCGCAAGTCTTAACATGCGTATCGCTTGTTTTCCCTAATTTCTCACTGGTTATATCCCGCAGCTCTTTTGCGGTCTTGTATTTAAGTTATTGTTTTTGGAACCGGATGAATGTTGCGGTCTTATTTGAATCATAGTATGCCTGACACGTAGATCTTAAAAGTGAATCGCCATGTTTTTAGTTCTTTTTGTTCTGCAGCTTGTAAAGTTGATACGTGTCCCTCATGCATCAACGCTCATCATTACTTCTTTATTGTGTCAGACTTTCCCGCAACGTGGTGTCGGTCAGGCAGCAAGGATATCTGTTTTGAGCAGTGTGCCTTACTTTCCCGCAACCCACGTGTCTATCATGCATTAACGCTGTCAGGTTCAAATCTTATCAACTTTGTAGCTTTTAGTTCAATGCTTTAAAAGGCTTTGTTTCAGTGTTTTTCGTCCCATCGTAACTCGCTCCTCCTCCAATAGTTTTTGGACACGCGTATCTTGGATTTTATTTCCTCACACTCATAACGAGATATACCTTCTCACGCCTGTTTCTAATATCTCAACAGAGAGGAGCTTTGCTCCTCTCCAACCCATACCCATAAAAAAGAGGAACACGCTGCCAGCATTAGAGTTCCTGGATCATTGTTTTGTTTGATTTGGTTTTTAATTTGTTTCTTTTTTATTTATTATGAAATTCGTTATCATGGATGATTTCTAAGTTCCGGACGTGAAACTAAATTAGTTTTATTAATTTATTCGGAATTCTGATTATTTATCGATTGTTTTTACTGTTTAATATTTATGGGTAATTCTTAGATTGTTTGGAACGCGTGCTAAATTAATCTCTCGATTATTCTATTGCTAGTAGAGAGTTGTGTGATCCGTAATTGTCGTGCATCTCCTACACAAGTAGAAAACGTGAGATCTCGCAGAGGGATTTTATGGAGCAATCGTGTGTGAAGACAATAGTAGCAAGTGGACTGAGCGTACTGAGTCTAACTACTAGGATCAAACCTAAATTCACAAATCTTAAAGCGTTCGATCGAGTTACACCTTGTAAGCGTACCTTAAGGCGGATTAGTTGGATAGAATCCGGTGACTAAGCGTACATGTTATCCGGTGATATAAGGAGTTTTGGGAATAGCTAAGCGTACCTGCTATTATACGGTTGGTGATAATTGGTTCTGACGAAAGATAGATGAGTATACTAATTCAGTCAACGTTTGGTAACAACGAATGATTCCCTAATCATCTTTATTTCTTATTATCTTATTATTATTATTTTTAATTATTTTAAACAACCAATCCCCGTTTTCAGTATCTATTCTAGTTTTGCTAACCTGTGGGAACGAACCTTACTACCGCTATATTACTAGTTAATTAGTGGAAAATATCTCGAGTAATTTGTTGCATTTACGACATGCATCAATGCCCCCTAGTAATTCTCTGTTTTTGACACAAGTGAGATATGTGTGCTTACTAGCTTTGCGCCCATCCATATCTAATATTTCCAAGCAATGTCATAAGCCTCTATTTCTCTTCTTTTACTTCATGTGACTCTAAAATACCTATAAAACTAAAAAAAAAGCGTAATATATATAAAATAAAGGGAGAATTGTTGATATGACCCCATTTTATTACCTCGATTTCAAATATGACCCCGTTTTTTTAACTATTACAAATATGACTCCATTTTTTCTTTTATTATAAATATGACCCCATTTTTGTAGGGAGTGTTTGGATACAACCTCAAATAGTAATTTTTTTTTGACTAAATTAAATTAAGATCTTCCTTTTTAGTTCGTTATTAACCCATCTTGTTTAACTTCTCTATAAGATATCATCAGGTTGGTTAACTTGCAACTCTCATTTCTTGGACATCATGAAAATCCATCTATTATCTTCTCTTTTGATAAAATGACGTGTTGTTACTGTGTACGAATAGATTTTTTGTATGACAGACTAAATTCTAACTTAAAATTCAACCAATTGTCAATCTATTATACTTAAGTTTATTCAAACCAAGATGTTCAAACTAGGTGTACTCACGGTCATTATAACGTATTGAAACAAACAGAAAACAACTATGAAATTAATTAGCAGACAATAACACAAACATTTTAAAAGCCTTAATAAATTCTTCAATTGAACTTCAAAAGGAAAAACCCCAAATGAACCCGATGATCAGGTTAAGACTACAATAAGTTTTACCCCAAATGAACCCGATGATTAGGCTAAGACTACAATAAGAGTAATGCCATCAATCAATCAACAGTTAATTCGATAAAGCTATCAATCAAATTAAATTAAGATATTAATTTAATTTAGTCAAAAAAATTACTATTTGAGGTTGTATCTAAACACTCCCTACAAAAAATGGGGTCACATTTATAATAAAAGAAAAAAACGGGGTCATATTTGTAATAGTTAAAAAAACGGGGTCATATTTGAAATGGAGGTAATAAAATGGGGTCATATCAACAATTCTCCCTAAAATAAAAGAAATAACTAAGAAAAATATAAGAAATTGATATTCAAATAACGTATTTTAAGCACTTATTACCAGACCAAAACCCTAGTGAATATCCCCCCATGTGACATAATTGATGTCTCGAGCATGGTTAAGTATATTTTATAGACGTGTATTATTTGTTCAGTTGTTGACCTAGCAAGACTGTTAGTCTTATCATATTGGTGAATCTAGCATGTTTCTCAATAGTGAGTTTGGTATGATGATACATTGGTGTACGAAGCATAAGGTGTATGCTTAGACAAGCAATGATGCATAATATATCGTATACGTAAAGAGTCTCATTGATATTGACATTGGTAGTTGTGGCATATCATTGTGTCAGCTGAGGCAGCAATGATACTCAGATGATCTTGTTGGATTGGTAAGTATAAGTCTAATGAGATTGCTGGATCGATCAGAGACCAATATATATATGCGCTTATATATATTTTACAATGTTTGATATGTCAAACATCGACAGGAATTCGTATAAGTACCAACTCGTATGAGTGTTAATGTTAGTAGATGTAAAATATTTAGTTTCGTCCTACTGTCAAATTGTTTGAGTATGAACTAGAATATTTACTTTGGCGGAAGAACCAATTACAATAATAATGGTTAGATTATTTTAATTATTGGTAGCATGACTAATTGGTAGCAGGACCACTTAGATTACACTCTTAATTGATAAAATCCTAATGTGGCATATGGACTAATGAGCTAGGGACTAGTCGAGTGATGGAAGGACCAACCAATTTTATGGAGAGAGACCGACCAAATTATTGGTAGAGGGACCAACCAAATTATTGGTAGAGGGACCGACCAATTGGGGGTCGTGCGAACCAGTGGTAGCGCGAGTTGGTGGCCGCTCGAACTAATGGTAGCGCGACCTGATGTTGTTAAGACAAATTATAATATTAAGAAGTAAAACCTAATTATGGTAGAAGAAGAAAGTGATGAAGGAGGGACCGACCATATGGTAGAGGAGGACCTATCAGGTGATGGAGGAAGACCGACCAAGGTTGAACACGGGTTGGTTCTCGAGGGACAATTCCTTGTTGCTTCGCGCGTCAGATGGCTCTCCAACAATATTTTGAGATATTTGGTAATAATATCTATGAGAGAATTTTGATGTAAAAACCAACTGGTATGAAGACCAAATTCAGGAAATATTAAAATAATATATCAATATATTAAATGGTAGCTGGACCATTTTATATAGTTCTGTAGAGCATATGGTCTTTGAAGCAAAAGGGAGTCTAAGCTTTTGGTATAAAAATCAAAAGAGTTTTGATAGGATGAAAAAACACTAAGTAAATGATAAAATACTATAAAATAATAAAACCTAAAATAAAAAATAGAAGAGTGGGGACCGGCCACGGGATGGCCGACGCCGGTCCCACGACTCCCCTTTTTTTATCTCTTTATTATTTCTACCTCTTTCCACCTATTGCTCTTAAGACTTATTGTTCTTAAGATCATTATTGTTATGTACTTATGAAATTTTTTGTTGATTTTCGTCCTCATAAAATTTAGATATAAGACCCTTTAGCAAAAAATTTGTAGATTTCTCATATGATGTATGTTTTCGATGGTTAACCCCAATTTGGAATTGAAAATCGCCGACTATCTCAAATCGCTGAATGATTAGGTTTAAAGCTCGTTTTGGCTTACAAACGGAGCAAACAACAGTCTTCCAGAAATATTTTAGGCAAAATTCTGACATTTTCAGCTTGTACTTCGTCTAGGGTTTATGACATATCTCTTAGACCATTATTCGGAATAAGACACCCTTTTAGTATGTTGTAGTAGACACATAGGCGGTCGTTTTTGAAATATAACTCAATTCTTAATTCCTTACCATTTACTCCTAGTTCTTGAGACCGTACAGCGTGAGTTCTGAATACAGAAAAAGATACTAAATTATTCAGCATATATATATATCATATATTCTTATAGAATATTGAAAGCTCAGCCGGGTGAGCCTCTAATATTGTATGAATATATCAGAATATAAAATATGCATTTCATAGTTTTGATGCCAGGTTAGTGTCATATAAAATCCTAATATTTCTATACTTCTATTGCCGGGTAGAGGAAATTTTAGTATTTTAGCCTTTGTCAAAAATCCACCATCCACGGGAACCAATGATCGTTTTTCCTTTATATTCAAGTATAGATATACTGAATCTATTTATTTCTTGTTATTGTGGTGTTCAGAAGAATGTGATGCTCAGGGGTGCTGCTACGGGAGCTTTGATGTCTGCAGCTAGCAGTAACAACAGAGAAGAGATTATGATTGCAGGAGGTGCTATCACCACAGCTAGCTGCAGAGTTTATCAATCATCTTACATAAGCAAAGAGAAACTAATGTATCTGTATTTGGCCTGTAAGAAAGAACAATATAGGATTGCATTTCCCTTTTCATGTTTTATCTTCTGTTGGTTAGTTAATAATTGCAATTGCAGTTAGTAGTGAAGTACTTTCTCAAGTAAATAGTATCTACTTTGTGTGCTCCTTGATATATGTAATGAGTTTTAAACTGGAAGTAGCAAGTTATAACAATTATTTTGGTGCAAGTAAAACTTTTATCCTTGTGAATTTTACGTTGCATCTCTATGATTTCTTCTTTGGTATAACTGCAAGGAAATGAACAGAACGAAGTCCTGGTACATTATCTGATGAACTATCGAATTCCAGTTAGTAGTTTAACTTGCTGAAAACTTCCCTTCTCATTTTTTTTCTGTTTGTTCCCAAAACGCTATCAAGGTTTAGAACTACCGGAGTAATCAAATTATCAAAATCAATTTCAGAACTTTTCTAACAGTCAAACCTTCCTCGCGTGTTCTTTTATTTCTATGGATATTCCCATCTTACAACTAATAAATGAGTGCAACTGTTCTTTTTAATTAAAAATTTGGACATCAGTGTAGAGAACACGGATTCACCAAAAAAAATATTCAAAATGTAAAACCTGTTGTTATGATACCATAACAACAAAATGAGGAAATAAATGTTTGTCCACATTAAAAGAAAATTAAATTCCTCTTTTCCCATTAAACTTTTTTAACTAATATTTACCCACATTTTTTTATATCCTAAACCAATTTTCACTTTTAGGCTTTACAAAAACTCTAATTATTTACAAATTTTTTTACTTTCAAATTTTTGAAGAAAATTATTATATAAACTTAGTTTATACATAAAAATTTATAATATGATTTTTTTTTCTATTTTACATATGCATGTCTTTTTTGCATATAAGTTTTACTTTACAGTTTCTTTTTTGCATAGAAATATTAGTTCATAATATATATGTTAATATATACAAGTATTACAAAAACTAGTCAAATAAATCATATGAAAACTCGATAGTGTATTCATATTATCTTAACATATTTATTATGTGTATTAACATTAATTTAATTTAAAATCTTAAAATAATTTTTTATTAGATAATTATAAATACAAGAGGGCGCACGTGGCATGTTGTTTGGTCGGAAAAAACCAACATATCCTTACACTTAGTGATAACTACAATAATATCTAAAAATACGGGTAAACACGTATTTTAAAAAGTTTTAGGTGTAAATACTAATTAGTAGTTTTAAATATACGTAATCACTAGTTTTTTACAAATTTAATTTGCAACGTCCGCTAAGTAGTGAAGTGGAGTATCCTTATAAACAAACGAGAAGACTCTTTTTTGTTTGTCATTGATGGTCGATGAAAGTAAGTCTAATAACTTTAACTCCAATAGATGAACTTTTAATGGTTTCTCCCATGACAATTTGGACTACTTACACTTAATTTCGTTGAAATAGAAAGATTGAACAAACAAACAAACAAACATTAACCTATCCCTTTCAATTCAATCTTCTTCTACTATTGTTATTATTTTTCTCTTATATGTGGTGGAATCTGGTAATCTTTCGATATCATAACCATTGACATTAGCATCTCCAATATTTTATTCATAAATTATGTTATACTTATCCAATCTTTCCAAACATGAACCTTTAATAATAATAGTCCACGCCTCACCCCATCCCCCAACAGTTGCATCACCAGTTTTCTTATTATTTTCTGTTGCCTTTGTAACAAGATTAATACAATACTCTGCGGACTTCATAATTTCTAATAAGGATGCCTTTTTTGTAACGTGTCTTCTTAGATATGCTTTAACTCTTCGCTTTGTTTCCGCATCATAATCTCCACGAAATGTAAACCTTGGCTTGTCGCTGGGCTGGCTGTTTTTCAATTCCACAACACCATATTTCCCTAAAGAGAACTATGAATAACCGGAATTATGTTTTCTACCATTCCAGCTATGAATGCAGAACTGATATTATTATCCACTATCGCTGATGGATTTGCTTTTAATTCTTCATCATATCTTGTAATCTTTATTTGTTTGTAATTATCGAGTATTTCTTTGCATCTAATGTTAGTTTCATGTGCATTGAGTCTACCTCTTCTTATAGCTTCATCTTGGAGCATAATTGTTTAGACTTCCTCATTAAAGGAACCTCTCCTGGATGCTGCTGCCAGAAAATTATTTATGATGTGAGTTTTATCGGTTTGTTTTTCAAACATTTTGCCTTCCTTCATCACAATCATCATCCTATGTTTAAACTCTTCAGTTCCATCTGGCCTAGTATTTTTCATAAGCACAGTCGTCCTAGAGTCACTCCCTATAACACCTATATCGTAGCGCTCAACACCTATTATAAAAGTGTCCCCAGTATCTACTTTATCTCCTGGGAAAAAAAATGATGTAGTATTATTTTTAACCCTAACGAGAAAAAGAGAAAAAAGATTATCTATATACACCCATCAAAAAGAGAAAACAGATTATCTGTATGTACCCATCAAAAAGAGAAAAATGAAAGGTTCATGTATGTTACCATAATTGTCGTCGATAGCAGTCTGGCTCATTTCCTGATCAAGAGCAGGATACTTTTTCACGTTAATAATCACATAAAATATTTTAAATTAAATAAACTCTTCCTAACTTCAAAGTTCAGATACAGAGAAAATAAACCCAAAATTAGAAGATCTAGTCCTATTTTTATCATAACATTTTGATCTAACTTCTTAAACGAGTGCAAAAATGATAAGGTTTAAACTAAGGTCAGAATCAGAAGCAGATTTTCAGAAAACAAAATATAGCTAGAGAACAAACAATTTGTAAGTTTAAAATGATCAATAATAACTTTTGATTGTTTATGCTAAAAGAAAAAGGAAAGAACGATTTACTTACAGATCAAAAAGGTTTTAAGATATTTTGGTACTCATATTTGAAATAAGCTAGATCATCAAAAACCATAACAAATTAAAAAGAAAAACCGTTGAAAGAAACTTTATAAAACACAACTAGTAACAAAAAAATCTTTATTAATAACATAAATTACAAATGGTGATGAAGAGATATGATATATATTGTATTAAAGATGTAAGTAGATGGGAGATGAAATTTATGCCTCCTTCTTCTTTTGAAATGAGGAGATGAAGTATCTGATACTAAAACTACATTAATAGATGCAGGTACTATGAATAATTACTTATGGCTTAGTTTCTCTTCTCATGTATTATATGAAATAGCCACGAATCACGATTGAGAGTCAAGTAGTGAGATAAAGAGAATGATGAGATACTGTCACTCGGTTGCAACATAGGAGAGATCACATTTTTATATTGTTGGGATTTATGTTAATACTGGATCTTGTTATACTCCCTCCGTCCAAGTTATATAGGCATATAAGTGGAATATCTTAGATTAAGAAAAAACATGAGATTTCTAAAAATATATCCTCTTTCTTATATTACCCATTACTTTTTGATGAAAACTAGAAATATTAAATGAGTTTTAGTATAATACTACTATCATAAATAAGGGTATATATGGAAAAAACTATCTAAGAATTAGAACTATGCCTATATAGATGGACAACCAAAATTAAAACTATGCCTATATAACTTGGATGGAGGGAGTACTTGGAAAATAATAGCATTATGCTTAAAAGACTGGCACAAGAAGAGATACACTAGATCAGTTTGTCTTTAAACAATCTTATCCGTTGAACGTGGATAGTAAAGTGAAAAGAAACCTCTTTGTTCCCCTTTCATACTAGACGATTTTTTTTTCCTTTTCCCAAAGGGATGCACACTGAACTTTTCTAAATCATGAAGGATGAAATTGCAATCTCCTATAACAAGCCAAGGCTGGTTATTGGAAGTTGCAGAGTTTTCCACCATTTTCCAAGAATCAACTTTTTGGAGAAGGTTGTAAGGGATACTATAGTATCCAGTAAGTAACCAAAGTGTGATGTTGGCAGAGGTGACAATATCATTGATATGATGATGGGAAAAATCAATGATGTCAACATTGATAGAGTTTTTATAGCCACTTTTGTTCAAAGATTGAAATACAAATATACTTATATATTTATTATGGCCAAAAAAATATATCAGGGCCATTTTTGGGAAATAGAAAAAGTATAAAATAACTGGAACAATGTTAAATGGGCACCGTTTTTGTATGTAACCACCAAGCCATTGTCCGTAATAGCCTATTCGAAGAACCCTATTATTGGGGTTCAGAATTTTTTTCATGAGGGTTGCAGTGGATTAATGTGTCCCAAATGGGGATATGGGGTGACCCAATAGCCATGTCAAAGGTCAAAAATACCCTCCCTCAATAATTAACCTAAATCTAATACAAAAAAAAAAAAAAAAAATCTAATTTACTTTTCATTTTCCTCCTCCTCTTCTCCTCTCCTTTCCAGCCGTAAAACGTTTTCATCTTCTCCATTCTCGTTCATCACTTGATGATTCATCGACGATTATAAAATTTTTTCATCGACGATTAAACTCTTTTATATAAAACACCATGAGGTCCAAGCAAAAAAAGCAAGCAAATAATTTACAAAGAAGAACAAATCAACCAGTTGAAGAAGATCTAAGTTCTTCTGCACCCGAAGGGCTATAACATGAATCGAGCAGCGAAGAAGAAGATCAACCTCCTCCTAATCCACCATAAATTGCTCGTTTAAGGTATGAATCGAAAAACCCATCATTTTTCTATCACTTTTGTTGGTTAGTTAGGGTTCATTTGTTAGATTTAGGGTTCTAAAAAACAGTTTCTTAACTGCCTACGACTAGGAAATATGGATTTCCTAGCCGTAAATATAGATATACAGCTGGGAAAAGACGAACTCCCAGCCGTAAAACTCAATTTCTCCCTTTTAAGGCTGAGAAATTATGAACTTCCAGCCGTAAATACTTTAAATGTTTTATTACGGTTAGGAAATTAAATATTCCTAACCGTAAACAATATAGTAAAGGCCTAAGAAAAAATTTAAAAACTCATCCTATGTTAAAAATCCTGGCCATAAGTGACCCTGAGTTTGGTCTAAATTTATTTGTTCAGTTTACGGCTAGGTCCTATATTAGAAAATCCAACCGTAGAACAACTCGACCCAACCGTAAATGACTATTACTAGCCGTAAGTGACCCTGAGTTTAGGTCGATTTTTTTTTTGTTTACAGCTTGGTCAGTGCTTGGAAAAGCCAGCCGTAAACATTTTTGACCTAACCGTAGAGCACATTTTCCAGCCGAAAACGACACTGAGTTTCCTTTTTTGAAGTGTCATTTTTTTGGATTTTTATGTTTTTAGCAATGTTTTCTTGTTATATGTATTGAACATGCCTTTTTAATTTGTCTTAGGCCACAAAAGGACAAGAAAAAGAGAAGAACGCAAGAGGTAACACCATGAGCTGACCCGACTCCATCCCTCCCGTCATAAGAAAATTTTGGGTGCGGACAAAAGGAAGAAAGGTGCACTGGTTATTAGTGAACCAACAAACGAGGTAACTGAACGTGCACTTGTGTTTTCTCAACAACGACAACAACCTGAGATTGTGGTAGAGCATAGGGGTGATACAAGTGTTATTCCATTGGTTGGTCCATCCAATGCCAAAAGGAAAGGGATTAAGACTGACAGTGCTGCTCTCCAAATTACTGACTATCACTCCGGACGATGCTCTCCAAATTACTGACTATCACTCCGGACGATGCTCTCCAAATTACAGGCTTGTCCGTTGATGGAAAAGTCGTGCATAAGGATTTCGACAACTCTTTTTCTTTTGAAAATCTTTTTAAGTTGGCTGAAGCATGTCTTGGATGGGAAAAGACTGAATCCCAAGAAGATTTTAAGGTTGGAACCGGAGAAAGGCCGAACGAACAAGATGAGTTCGACAACAGAAGGAAGAAGGATAAGGATGGTGCAATGGTTGCGCCATCCATGGAAAAAAAGATAAATTTGACTCGTCTGAGGGCTAAGTTCCAGAATTCCAAGGATAGGGAGATGGATGCTGCAATGGTTAGACATACAGCTACAACCTACTTGTTATACGCACTTGGAATCATCAATTTCCCCGATCTTACTAGTAACAGAGTGAACGATTGCTATTTATAACTCTTGCAACATCTCAGTCTTGATCCGGAGTTGAACAAGGTAGCAGTGTACTCGTGAGGCACTGCAACCCTTTCTTTCTTGGTTGAGAGTCTCGGTAAAGCTTCAAGATAACACCAAACACAAATTGCGGGGAATGTTGGCCTTCTCCAGTAATTTTTGTATTACATCTCCAATGTTTGTTCATTTTTTAAATCAATTTGTGTTTAATATAAAGTCTCCTTTTGCGCAATCATGGGTTTACGACCATTTTTCTACCTTGACGAGACCAACTCAGTAGGTTTCGAACCCAGATGAAGTTCTCACCATCTGTCAGAGAAAAAGGAACGAATTGATTTTGTAGAATTCCCAAGAATTGCTTCGATTTATTCAAGAAGCAGATGATTATTGCAGGTTCAAAATTGGCGTTTCCCTACTCCAACAGGAAGCAAATATCCATTCATAAGAAATCAAGAGAAGGACAAAGAGGGTAAGATGGTTCAGATGAGGGGCCAATTGGACGCTCTGACTGTTAATGATGTGGAGTTTGACTCGTAATACGGGCTTGATAGAAATGGTCATGATGCTCATGAATTTACGGATGCGTCGACCTACAACGAACCACTCTTCAATCCAACATAGTATGTCATTTACAACCCTCGTAGAACTCTACGTCAAATTGGAGTTGTGCAGAGAATTCTTCGCGACGAGGATGAACACTTTAAAGTGGACATAAGAAACTCTAGGCTCTTGGTTAATAATGTTAGATTGGTATACAACCCTGTCCTGTCTGTCGACGATTGGAACTGTCGCATTCGAGCCCCCTACCAAGTTGATATGAGTGGGTATGAACACTTTCGTGGTACAAAACTAGCCGAGGATAAGTACTTGACATGGTTTAACATATGGGTCATCCTTATGTGCTCAATATGGATGTGGAAGCGATACCATATTTCAACAATATTGTGGATCATCCAAGTTCATCGAAGGGAGCAAGTTATTGGAAGGAGAGATTTCTTATGGTGGTACGTATACTATTTTATTTCTTATTGTATTAGTTTTTCAAATTTTGCATAAATATTTAAAATTTGGAAATTTGATATTCCAAGTTAGGTCGATCGAGCTAAGTGGTTGGTGAAGGAATGACCCGTTGCATTGATGGTGGTTCAGTGTTAAGGGTTGACGATCAAAGACGACTGCGAGATAAGATTGAAAAACTACCTGACCCTGACTCTGCACATCTCTGTCGGTACATCGATGACGAAGAGATGAGGGGTTCCAAGAGAAATAAGTTTGTGTCCTCTAGCTATGAAACAACTACGCATACTTCCAATTGTTCTTCATCTAGCGGATCTTCAAATGACGAGATTGTTCAAGACCAACCTCAAGGTAAAGGTCGATGTGGAGGTCAAGGTCGAGGTGGAGGTCGTGGTAAACCAAAAGGAAGAGGTCGAGGTTGAATTTTTTCTTATGTTGTTGCAAATTTGAATATTTAGTACTTTATTTAGTTTATGGATTTATAGAATTTATGAATATTTAGGTATGTTTGAATTTATGGAGTTATTGGATTTGAATGATATTTTTTTAGTTTGAATGAGTGATTATTGGCTTTCAAAAAAAATGCAAAATATCACAAAATTTAGTAAAAAATGAAAATTCAGGGTCACTTACGGCCAGGTCGAGTCTTGAAAACCTAACCGTAATGACATTCTTTCAAATCTCCCAGGTTTACAGCTAGCTTCAGCTTCAAAGATGGTCATAAGTGACCCTGAGTTGATTATACGGCTAACAAACCTGGCCGTAAAACTAGGTGTTTTGGAGTTTATGTCATCTTTACGGTTGGGATTATTAGAAAACCCAACCGTAAAAGTTTCATTTTTAGATTACGACTAGCTTTCTAGCCGTAAGCCACCCAGAGTTTTGTTTTAGGCTAGATATGTGCATTAACCTAGTCGTAAGTTACCCTGAGGTTTGTCTACGGCTAGGTCGTCACACCCATTTCCTAGCCGTAAACAACTAACATTCCAGAAAAGGCTACATTTTGCAAAACTGTACCATTACTACCCAACGATTGGATTTTTAAAAATTTCTAGCCGTTGGGTTCTTTCATCTATAAATATAGCATACTCTCTTTTCAAGAAACACACCTCCTATTTACTTCTCCTCTCAAATTGTTTCTCTTCTCAACAAATACTTCTCATTTATTCATAATCCAAAAAAGCAAACCCATGACTGCTAGGTTCACAACTAGAGAAGATGTTACCATAGCTCGCGCATGGTCGACGATCATACAACATGATGAAGAGATGAACATCAACCTAGATCATCCCTCAGATAATTTCTGGTTCTGTGTCTTCAAAATTTTTATCACGTTATACGACAATCGAAATGGAAGATCATACCAAAACATCATGGAAAGATTCAGATTACTCTATAGTCGATGTGAAAATTTTAGATCGATTACGGTGGAAATAAGGAGGATGTATCCTACCATCTACAGTGAAGAAAATACGACTTCACTAAACTCATTTCAACTATGCTATAAAATCTCGAAGACCCGTTATAAGGATGTCTTTGGAGAAAAATTCAGGAATCAAGAGTTCTATGATGTTTTGATGGAAAGGGACTCGTATTTCAATGTTTAACTTATAATGTAACATTATTTTCTACTTTATGTCTTTTCCCTTATTGTAATGTCATTCCCTTCAATGAAAAATATTATGAAATTTCCTTTTTAGCGTCAATGAATGAGTATTAGTGTTCAATCTCAACTACTTTGAAAAAAATCCAACAAATTCAGGGTCACTTACGGCTGGTTATACCATAGAACCCATCTGTAACTAACATATACGGCTGGCTCGAGCACCAAATCCAACCGTAGACTACTCAGCTAGTTTCCGCTATGGCTGGGTTTAATAAAAAACCTGACTGTAAGTTCGACCTACGGATGGGTCAATATCCACAAACTCAACCGTATACATCATTTTATGGCTGGGTTGTATGCATTACCCAGCCGTATCTGTTTCTTACGGCTGGAAATTCATCTTTTCCCAACCATAGGCTTAAATTGATTTTAGTTCTCAAATCGTAAAGTTAAATCGTATCAGAAATCTAACAGATCTTTAAGCCAGCCAAGGTATAATAGGGTTCTATTTGAATCACATATAATCCGGTACTAATGAATAAGTAAACAGAAAAGATGCTAAGACAGTGAAAACACTGAAAAGAGACAAAGATCTTTACGAACCTTAAAAAATGCTCTTTCATGATAGAATTGACTTTTTTGAGAACTAGACCCACGTTGTAATCATAAAGCCTAATCTTACGGTTAATAAATTCTCATGTATATTAAAGCCTAATCTCGTAACGAACCTTTTACCGTCTTATGCACCATCACCAATACGCTACAAATTTCGTGTCCCAAATTTGCAACACTCCGTACATTATACAACATATAAAATTTTCAAAACCTCTTTAAGGACGATAGTATGTTGGAATCATCCTCAATTTAACACCGTCAGATTATTATTATTAGTGTAAATCTATAGAGTATTATGTACTCCGCCTAGGGTTTTCAGTTTGTATGCTGGTAATCTCCGCTTTACAATTAAAATGTTAATTAATTAAAATTGAATTCTGTAAAAATCAATAAGAAGAAAGAGAAACAGAGAAGTGTGTCGTGTTAATGAGATCTCCTCCTGTTTATTAAATTCTTGTTGCTGTTACCCGTGACAGATCACACCACCCTTATCTTGGTTTTTCACTTGTTCTAGGGTTTTATTTTTTTTTTATTTTTGTTTTTTTTTGGATTGGAAGTGATTTTATTGAATTGGGGTTTTTTGGTTTGATAAGTTTTATAATATATGGTGCAAGAGTGAATTTGAAGTAATGGGTTTTGATTCGATCTTGATTTTGGTTTGTTAATGTTGAGTATTTGGTGAAATGTATGTGAAATGGGGAGTTAGATTGATGTAATTAAGAGATTCTATGGAGCTGGAATTGCTTCTGAGTTGAGGTTGAGCCGAGATATGGAAGTTAGATCTGATGTTCTTCATCACTTGAGGAATGATAACAATAACAATAATAAGATACCTTCTTCATCATCACCATCGACGTTACCAAGAACCAGATTACAAGTTTGGTTTATTCGTGTATGTTCAAGTATATTGGTTTGGACATTGTTTATTCAGTTAGTTGCTGTTGGTGAACTCTGGCAACCTCATTTATTAAAGGGTTTGTCTAATCACTTTAAGGCCGTTCGGCTTGAAGAAGTTGCTCCTCCTCCTGCCCCTCTTCTTCCTCAAAGTGAGTCTTTATTTCTTACTTTTTAGATTTCTTGTTTTCGCTTTGATTTGTATTACTGATAATGTAGTGGGTAACTGGAAAAATTCGGGACATTTAGTTGAGGGTTTCAGCTAATCATGCAAGGAAGTTAACTATAGTGAATTAGGAGTTGTGAACTAGAGAGGATCGTGAATTGAGGAATGGTTTTTTGAGGATAAAATGCTGGATTGAAGCATGTATCATTTGTGGAGTTTGAGGATGAGGAAATAGCTAGTCATGCATGGCAACTGAAACCACAATGTTGTTCACATTGCTGTTGATCTTATTTGCTTAAAATTGTTTTTAGTTGCGATATAGCTATTGGCTGTGCTAGTAGCGATCAAGCAGCAATGTGCTCTATCATCTTCCCGTAGGGTTGGGTGCATAATTGCCTAGACGTCGGGGCATGGGTAATGGCTCACATTAAAGGTTCAAGTTAACTTTAGGAAACCCTTTTCAGTAAAAATCTTACCAGTTTAGGTTGTACTTGTATGGTTATAATGTGGGAGGTGATCGTTCCATTTCTTGTTTAGGACAATTGGGTATACACCATGGTAAATGCCACCTTATTTGACATGCTGCAGGAGTCTACAAAAGCAATGGTTATCTTAAAGTGTCTTGCAATGGTGGCTTGAACCAAATGCGAGCTGCAGTATGTATTCTATATTTTGTTACTATGTTTGATGAGCTTTGGCATTTTATGCTTAATCTTTTAACAATGCCGGTATGGCTTTTCAGATTTGTGACATGGTGACAGTTGCTCGATTTTTGAACCTCACATTAGTTGTTCCAGAGCTTGATAAAACTTCGTTTTGGGCTGATCCCAGGTATTTTTATTGCTTGCACAATTTATGACTTGATTTTCTTTTGGGGTTTGAGTTAACTCCAACTTTTGTCTGATTTACTGCAGTAATTTTGATGATATTTTTGATATGAAGCACTTCATTGATTCATTAAGAGATGAGGTACATATCATTAAGAGGTTGCCAAAGAGACTGAACAGGAAAGTTGCAAATCAACTGCTTGAGATGTCACCTGTAAGCTGGTCAACTGAGAAGTACTATTTAGAACAGGTTGGTTTCACTATTAGTATTATGTAACTAGTTGTTATAGAAGCCCTAGATTATTTGACGGAAAAACAACAACACTTTTTGGGCATTCATACAGATGGATGCCTTACTCGTGCCTTCACCTGTTCACCTGCGCATAGGCGCAAGAGGAAAATCATCTCAATAACTTGCCTGGAAAAACAGGGACATCATGTGTACCTTGAGTTCCACAAGGTTTGCTTCCTTGCCGGTTTCCTTGACAAAACTACCTGAAATCTTAATTAGTAAAGAAGAAACCGGGGACCAAAAGCTTTGCTAAATGGGACAGACAGTTTTGATTTTTCTGTTCTTGAACCTTGATGATGGGTTGAAGCAACTTTCCCGTTGTCTTACACCATGTCTTGCTTCCCACAGGTTCTGCCACTTTTCAGCAAGTATAAAGTGATTCATTTTAATAAAACTGATGCACGTGTAGCCAACAATGGGTTACCAGTTGACTTTCAAAAGCTCAGATGCCGTGTCAATTATCAAGCCCTGAAGTTTACCCCACGAATTAACGCATTGGGAAATAAATTGGTTCGCCTTCTAAAAGAGAAGGGAACTTTTGTGGCATTGCATTTGAGATATGAGATGGACATGCTGGCTTTTTCTGGCTGTACTCACGGATGCACCGAGGCAGAAGCGGAAGAGCTCAAGAGAATGAGGTTTGTTGCTTCCTCAGTTTCACATTAATGAGTTAGTTTTTTAGTAACTTGGGCATCAGGTAGGTGATAAAGAAAACTGGATTAAACTTTTAACCCTATTCACAACCACCATGTTGTCAAACGAGACCTTGTTTAGTACTAGTTGCAATAACTATTTTTGTCTGGGTTAATTCAGGTATGCATATCCGTGGTGGAGAGAGAAAGAGATAGTGTCAGAAGAGAGGAGATCGCAGGGGTTATGTCCTCTTACTCCCGAGGAGGCTGCTTTAGTGTTACAAACCCTGGGCTTCCATAGAGATACCCAAATTTATATTGCCTCTGGTGAGATCTATGGCAATGAACGGAGGCTTGCAACATTGCGTGCGGCATTTCCAAGGATTGTGAGTTCCCTTAAGCTTCTTTATCTCCATGTCTTGTGGTGCATTTATAATACTATACCTACTGGCTATAGTTCCTATGTTAGTATAAAACTAATAATTGGTGGTTATTTTGTTGAGTAAATTTATCAACAATGAGTGACGTGGCCTCCCAACCTTTTGCGTTTTGTTTTTAGAGAACTAGTTAGTCAGCAGTAAGATCCTATCCATCAAAGCCACTTAACTTTAATGTATCAAGAATCTATATTCTTTCCATCAGGTAGATAGAATCATCCCATGACAACCTCACCTCCTTGAGACTTTTCAAAGTAAACTTGATTTTGCAGACTATGTGTGTTAGTTGGCACCAGAAGTAGTATCGTCTATTGTACGATTTAAATTAGTCTAACATTTGAACTCATTAATTTAGGTGAAGAAGGAGATGTTACTAGATCCAGTGGATCTTCAGCAGTTTCAGAACCACTCATCTCAAATGGCAGCCCTAGATTTTATGGTCTCAGTTGCCAGCGATATATTTATTCCAACTTACGATGGGAACATGGCTAAACTTGTTGAAGGTCACCGCAGGTACGTTTTATGCGTTTTATGTTATTATTATTGCTTATTACCAATGCAACCTTTGATTATAGCTTAAAGTAAAACCAAGCCAATGCAGCTTGTTGCATTGAAAAGTAAATTTGTCCTACTTGTTCTGCAGATATCTTGGGTTTCAAAAATCTATACTGCTAGACAGAAGAAAACTTGTAGAGTTGCTAGACTTTTATCAAAATGGAACACTTCCTTTGGGAAGGTTTTCAAGTGATGTTCGGTTGATGCATGAGAAAAGGATGGGACAGCCAAGTCGTCGGAAGGCTATCTTGGACAAGCCAAAGGAAGAAGACTACTTCTATGCAAACCCTCATGAATGTCTTTGTGAAAGAGTGAACTGTGATGGGTTGACAGGAAACCTTGGAAACTCAAGTGTTAACCAATGAGACTGAGAACCAATGGTTGAGAATCTGAATTGCACATCATAGTCCCTCTCACTGTGAAGCAGCGTAGCGTCAGGACCAAGTAATCCCAGCGTTCCTCTTCATTTTCATTTCAAATTTATTTGCTCCATTCTTTCAAAAGCACCCATTTTTATGTCAAATTCATAGCGTAAGTAGTGTGTTTTTGTAAGGTTTAGCTGATTCCGAGAAAATCAGCTATATTTTGCCTCCCTACAAGTACAAGATGTGAGGCATACAAAGGGTGTAAGAAAACATGATGTATCAAAACAAAAACTGAATGTAATTAGCTGCAAATTTCTATAACTGTATCCTAAAAGTATCTCCCAGCTTACCTTTAAGTTGTTTATACTTTTTAAGTTTCACATTGGATCAGCTGGTCAATAGAACATTATGAAGTATATCCTCGTCCAGAGACTAATAACTCTGTGGGGGTCATAATATATGGTAGGACTGGACCTAACATCCAACATTCAACTGTCAACACTATTTTGTGAGATTTTTTTGTATCACAACAACTCGAACACCTAATGAAACTCCTCCGTGCATTCATATCTGGCAGCTATAGGCCACCCATTACTACGCGCAATTACTGAAAATGGAAAGGGAAAATGATTACATAGGGGGCTAATGCATTTAGAATAATCCAGTCATTCTCATTCATTCTTTTTTTAATCATTTCTGGGAAGGTGGTGTAGTGAAGCTTTACATTTTCTTGGATTTTGTCAACAAATTGACATAAAAATGGATTTGATTAAATTTAAAAATGGTGTTGCACAAAAATCAGATCCCATTAAGAGGTGATCGACAGAGTATACCAGATAGCATGACAATTACAATATGAACCGCGTAATAAAAACTTATTAGGAAAAGGATTCATACCATCATGCAAGTTAGACATTTTAAATAAACAAATAATTTGTTAAACACTTAAACCAAATAATGAGACAAAGAAATAATTGAGTCTTGTCTTGTCATTTCTAATCGATACACTTCATCATTTTTTATGTTTCACAAATCTCACTGTATTAATGCAAGCTTGAATAAGAGTCTTTACCTTGATCTCCTTTCTTAGCTTCATTCATTATCTTTCTGGAAGAGTGACTGATCGAAAGAGTCACAACAAAAATGAAGTTTGGAAAGGTATTGGCTTTGCAGATGGTGCAAGAATGGCAAGAAGCATACATAGATTATACTAACTAAAGTCATTACTGAAAGATATTTTGCGTTTCAAACAAAAAAAACAAGCCTTCACAACAGATACCAACATCGCCTAATGGCAATTTAAAAAGACGGGTATCTTTATACCGTGCTTTCAGTGGGTTAACACGACGGCCGAGTAATATCGCAGAGGAAGATGTAGAAGATCAAGTCATATTAGTGAATGCAGTTCAACAGGTAGGATCTGAAGGTTGCTACCATACCCAGTTTCTCAAGTCATCTGAAAAGGAGGAGAGTATGAGCTTGTATTCTTTAGAAGATTAGATGATGAATTTAACAAAGTAAGCAAGTTTTATAAGATGAAAGTTGAACAAGTTTTGAATGAAGCTCGGGAGCTTAATAAACAGATGGATGCTTTGATAACTTTACTGCTTAAGGAATGTTAGAATTAAAAATGGATTATTACTTAAAATGGTTTTTGATTATTATTTAAAATGATTTTTGTTACTAAATATATTTTAGAGGGATCAAGGGTCACTAGTCCAAACTTGGGGTGGAAAAATAGAGCCATTCATTTTCACTTCTTAGTGAACGAGAAACCTTTGGTTTGTCCCATATTGGGCAAACCAAGGAGGAAGTTTATCCTCTTTACCACAAACGTTCTATATAAGGAAAAAGAACTAGTGGATTGGATATGGACTTAGGAAATGGACTAGTGGGCAAATGCACACATGTGCGGACCGCGGGCTTGAAGAGCTTGCGTGTGCTTTTGCGTGAGCCTTGGCGTGCTTTTGCGTGAGCCTTGCTGCGAGTGCCCATCTGAGATCCAACGGTTTCATATTTTTAATTTTGTACATTAAGTATTTTACCGTTTTGAATTTTAAATTTATATCAGATTTAAATAACAAAATCTTTTAATTAAATATCTCAAATTAAATTTGTTTAATTAATTGACTTTTTACCGTTTGATAATCAAGAGTCTTCTTCTTCCTTAAAAGAAAAAACAAAGTCAGATTTTTTT